>MU228146.1:191489-236118 GCA_018584345.1 Thuja plicata | reverse complement strand
GGAGACAAACTTGTAAGAGGAATTTAAGAGGAATGGGTGACCTTTTTGGAGAGAATTTCCCCATGTGGGTGAGCATTCCATTAGCCTTAAAAAGGTTAGGAATCACCCTTTAAGTATGATTAAAGGACAATTAGGTAAGGAAGCATGGTTAGGAAGTGAGGTGATGAGAGTAGAGTAGGTATAGGGTAGGCTTAGGGTAGGTCTCTAGGTTGGATTAATAGGTTCGTAGCTAGGGTTTAGATTATAATTCAAATTGGATTTGAATAAATCATAGTTTAGAAGAATTAGGAATATGGAGGGATTTTAATAAATATAGATTTATTAAAAAGGCGATTTTGTGAGGTAAATGTATTTAAATAAAATACATTGAAATAGTATTTGATCATTGATAAATACTAGCAATGAAACTATTTAATTAATTTAAATAGTTAGAAGAGAAAGGGAAATTAATATTAATAATATTATTAATATTTTTGGATGTCTACACTTTATAATGGCTTCTTAGCTGGTTATTTGTCACAGTAATTTTAATGAACACGATGAGTTTGCCAGTGATTGAAGGGTCATGAAATGAAGATCCTTGTCCTATGTTGCAGCCCGAATTGAAGGAGGAAGAGAAACAAGAAAAAATTGATATTTCAAGTGGTCTCGTGGTGGCCGCTTGGAAATTTTCTGTTAGCTATGCTACATACTAGATTGATATGGTGAAACTTGAGAGGGAACAAGATAAAGCAGAGCTTCGATCTCTTTTTGAAGATTTTGGGATGGAACCAACTAAGTACGAGAACCAACTTGAAGATATCTTAAACATCATGTGTCTCAATGATTGGTGGGCATTCTGAAGATGAAGTGTTTCTTTATATCAGATCGTAGGGTTGTCAAATTTTGTTAGTTTGATGTAATTATTCAAAATGACATGAAATAGTTGGAAGCTTGTCACTTCCTCTTCGAGGAAACCACAACTATTTTTGGTAGAAGGTATAAATCGTAGTAGTGGTACACTAGAAAGGTTAATGGGACGGATGTACAGAAAATCTTTTTGAAAAAAGTATATATAATGAATATATCCTTTACTCAGATGGTGTAATGTGTGTTCTTCTTTACTCATTAAATTAGGTCCTTTGTGATATTGGATACATGAATTCAATGAACATTTTTAAGACTTGTGTTAAAATCACTATATGTTCTGCACATAGACTTGGCAATCAAGAAATCACATTGAAGCTGTTGTCTTGTTTCTTCTTGTTCAATTGGTTTCCTCTCGTGGGAATTAAATTTGATTGAACTAGTTATGTGTGGTAATTACAATGGTGTTACATTAATAGAATTGGAGGGTTGATGGTGGTATAAGCTATCTAAAAAATTTGTACATGAAGGTTTAATAAATGAAGACTTCATAACCCAATAGTGAAAGGAATTGATCTCATAATAATATTTCTTCTATTTTAGAATCTTTTTATTTCATTTTGGTAAATAGAGGGGGTTTTAGAGTAAGGAAGGAATTATGAGGACTAGTAATATGATTGTTTCGATGGAAAATGTCAAAAATGCTAAAATATTAATGAAATTAATGAGGACTAAATGTACACCCACCTTGGCATAATTGAGGCCAAAAGAGTAGAGGAATTTGATTCCTGTTTGTTGGCCAAGACTTCGCTCTCCCCTTTGGCACCTTTTGGAGATAGGCAGTTTTGAGACCCAACAGAATGGGGACTCTACTAGGGAATTCTATGGGGATTAGAGTCAAAAAATTTTGAAGACTCCACTGGGGAAATGTTACCGTAATTTATTTTCTTCTCATAAGAGAGGTGGAGGATGCAAAATTTGAAAATCCAAAAGAAAAATAAAAAAAAAGTATTATCACATAGATGTGTATGGAAGGGTACATATGTCATCAAATAATGTTGCCTCATCATGGAAAAGAATACATTCCAAGGTAGAACATTATCAGGCTTTGGATTTTTGAGGGATTTTTGGTTTTCTGAATGCTATTCCAATAGGAATCAAGGAGAGGCTCTTGAGATTTGATGGTACAGAAGAAACGTTAATGGAAAAACATGTAATAAACTTTGAATATTTGATGGAGTCTTTTGAGGTAGATCATGAGGATGTTGTGATGAGGTTATTTGTAAAATCTCTGGAGTGTTATGCAAGAGAGTGGTTTTCAAGTTTAAATTTGCATTCTATAAGATCGTGGAAGGATCTGAATTTTTTTTCATGGATCAATTTCGAGAGAAGGGAAGTAATTCTTTCTGACTTAAGAGTTTTACTCATGTTCAATTTATGAAGGATGAAACAGTTCCCCAATTTAATATTAGGTTTCTAGAATAATTCAAGAATTACCTGAAAGTATGAAACCTAGTGATGTATGGGCATTATCTGTATATTTTGATGTTTTTGATGAAGAAATGAGTTTTAAAATAAGGATGGAAAATCCTATAAATTTTCATGAAGCTTTCTAGATAGTAGACAACATTGAGAAGGTTGAAAAGTATGGTAGAATGAGGAACTTTAAGTCAAAACCAGGATTGGGTATAAGTGGCAATAACTTTGATGATTTGAATTATTTCCTTAATGAAATGAAGCAAAATTTTCCTCTACATAATGGGAACATGAACAAGATAGTAGAGTGTGAAAGAAAGAAAGAAGAGCATTATCAGGATATAGATTCATCATTTTTTGGTGAGACGGATTGTGAGTTAGAAAAGGGGGAGGAGGATGATTTTTGTATGGAGAATCCTCTGTTTAATCGAGAAAAAGATGATGAAGAAGGACTATTCATGGGAATTCAGTGGGGAGATATTCAGGTTTATTCAAATCTGTTGTATGAAGAAAGAGAACATGAAGTCACGAATATAAAGGATAGTAAACAGATTAAGTGTAAGTTTTTGGAGGATGTATTTCCATGTGATGATCTTATTAATGTACTGACCCCTATACATGTTTTTGGTAAAAAGAGAAATAATGCAAGTCTTCAAAAGCAATATGCTGAAGAATAGGGAAACTATGGATATGATGATTCAAGCTGGAAATGAATGTGTGGTGGTATTGCTTTAAAGAAAGATAGTGAAAAGATAGGGATACATAATACTAATGGTGTTCAATTTTTTCAAATTCATGTCATGATGATACTTGGAAAGTTTCACAAAACAGAGAAATGTGTGAATAGAGAAATCAATGTTTTTTGCCAGATAAGTTTTAGGACATTTCTTGTCATATTCTAGAGAAATGCCCAAAACAAGGTCTTTGACAGAGGGAAGCCAAGGGTTTATGTTTTGGTGGACATTGACCACCTTTCAACATAGTAGTAATAGACTCCTTTACTCAATGGATAAGGCACAGATTTTGCTACTCCCAGAGAAAACTGGATTCTTGTCATATCCATGGGAGAATGCATCTGGTAGAAGGAGCCACTAGTGGAACCATTTTTAAAATAGCCAAAATTTTTCCCAAAACTTTCAAAATCAGCTAATTTTACAATGATACAAATCCAAAATTTGATGGTCGCTATTTCGCATAGGGGAAAAATGAGGGTTTGCAAAATAGCAACACCGCCATGTTGTAAATTGCACAGAAAGAGATTTGCGGAATAACAACGTACTTGTCATTTCGTAACTTGAGTCACACCTTTGCGATGTCAAGTCATCTGCCTTAGCTTTATCATTAGTATGATTTGACAATAGTACTGCCACCTGGACATTATGGGGTATTATGTTGATGAATTTGTGTGTAGTTTTTGATTAGAGATTTGGTGTAAGATCCTAGAGGGATTAAGAATTATATGGAAATGGTGAAGGTTTCGCACTGCAAAAGTATTAGGTACAACAACACTGCGAAGACATGATTACTTCAACAAATGGAGTGCAACGATTGAAATCTTAAAGGTGAAAATTTGAATTGCTAAGATGACAAATCACCACTTGGATATTACGGAGGCTTGAATTTGTAATGAAAATAATGGCATTAAATGCATTACACCACCGAAGGGACAAAACGTGATAACCAGTATGTGACACATCATGAGCTGATGAGTTGTAACTTGCAAGATTGTCATTTCCGATGAATTGTCCCCTATGAAACATTCCTTCACATTAACGCTGATATACAGTTGGTGATGAAAATCTTTATAATGACTTCTAAGATGGTTATTTGTCACAGTAAGTTTAACAACCGTGATGGGGTTTCCAATGATTGAAGGGTAATCAAATGAAGATCCTTGTCCTGTGTTGCAACCTGACTTAAAGGATGAAGAGGAACACGACCAAATTGATATTTCAAGTAGTCTCATGGAGGTCACTTGGAACTTTTATGTTAGCTATGCTACATACCATAGTGATATGGTGAAACTTAAGAGGGAACAAGATAAAGCAGGGCTTCGAGTTCTTTTTGAATTTTTTGGGATGGAACCAGCTGAGTACGAGAACCATCTTGAAGATATCTTAAACAACATGCATCACAAGGATTGGTGGGTGTTCTGAAGATGAAGTGTTTCTTTATATAGGATCCTAGGGTTTTGGAATTTTGTTGGTTTTGATGTAATTATTGAAAATGATATATGAAACAGTTTGAATCTTGTCGCTTCCTCTTCAAGGAAACCACAACCATTCTTGGTAGAAAGAATAAATAGTAATTGGTGGTAAACCAGAAAGGGTAATGGGACAGATGTACATAAAATATTTTTGAAAGAATTATATATATTGAACAAATCCTTTACTCGGATGGTGTTATGTGTGGTCTTCTTTACTCATTAAATTAGGTCCTTTGTGATATTGGATACATGAATTCAATGATCATTTTATGACTTGTGTTAAAATCACTGTATGTTCTGCACATAGAATTGACAATCAAGAAGTCACAACGAAGATGTTGTCTTGTTTCTTCTTGTTTAGTTAGTTTCCTCTTGTGGGAATTAAATTTGAATGAACTAGTAATGTGTGTAATTACAATGGTGCTACGTTAATAGATTTTGATGGTTGATGGTGGTATAATCTGTCTCACAAAGTTGTACATGGAGGTTTAATAAATGAAGACTCTGTAACCCAATGGTGAAAGGAATTGATCTCATAATAATATTTCTTTTATTTTAGAATATTTTTATTTCATTTTGGTAAATAGAGTAGGTTTTAGAGTAAGGAAGTAATTTTGAGGACTAGTAATATGATTGTTTCGATGACAAATGTCAAAAATGCTAAAATATTATTGAAATCCATGAGGAATAATGGTACACTTGCCTTGGCATAATCGATGCCAAAAGATAATGAATTTGATTCCTATTTGTTGGCCAAGACTTCCCTCTCCCCTTTAGCACCATTTGGGGATAGCCAGTTTTGAGACCCAACAATATGATCAAGAATTCTATGCTATAATTCAAGCCTTGAAGAAATGGAGACATTATTTGTTACCTAGGTAGTTTGTATTGTATACTGATCATCGAGCATTGAAGTATTTGAGTAGCCAAGGTAAGTTAAATCAGAGACATACGAGATGGGTTGAGTTCATGCAAAGTTATACATTTGTGTTGAAGCATAAGAGTGGTGCATCAAATAAAGCTGTTGATGCTTTGAGTAGGAGGGATTTGTTGACTGAAATGAATATTGTAGTATTGGGATTTAGTGAATTAAAGGTATTGTATGAGGAAGATCCAGATTTTAATGAGCCCTGGAAGCCTTGTAAGGAACATATTGTTGCATAGAGAATTAAGTGGTTGGATTATTTCACTCAGGATGGAATGTTATTCAGAGGTAGTCAATTATGTATACCTAGGAGTTCTATGAGAGATAATGTGATTAAGGAGAAACATAGTGGAGGCTTAGTGGGACATTTTGGCATTGATAAGATAGTATCTTTGGTGAGTGCAAATTACTTTTGGCCACAAGTTCAGAAGGATGTGAGGAATTTTGTATAAATTTTTAAGGTATGTCAAGTTTCAAAAGGTAGTAGTCAGAATGTGGGGTTATATACACATTATTTAGTACCATTAAGACCATGGGAGGAGATTAGTATGGATTTTGTACTTGGTTTCCCAAGAAAATAGAGAGGCTATGATTCTGATGTAGGAGCATCTTGGGTCAGTGGTTGCGCTCATAGTTTTCTATTCTAGAACATTCATGGATAATTCTCTAATGATCAAATCTCCTTATGTTGATCATCATTATTAATCGTCAAGCATTTTTGGAGTTGAATCATCAACCATTTCCCTAGGTTGACTCGTCAAATATTTCCCTAGGTTTACCCATCAAGCAAGTTTTAGGGTTAGGGTTTTTCTATAAGAAAAACAATGTTAGGGCTATGACTTGTTAGAGTGAAGATGTATTGTACTATTTACAGCGGTATTGAGCTATAAGGGATCGCTGGTTGTAATCTATTGAAATTAATGGATTATAATATTGGACTCTCTGTTTGGTGGATATATCCCAGGATTGGGTGAACCATGTTAAATCTATGTCTTCTTGTTCTACTTATGTGTGCTTTATTCCTTTGTTGTATTGGTTATATTTGCATGTAATTGTTAAATTTATGTCTTCTATTCCTAACAAGTGGTATTAGAGCCAGGTTATTTTTAGTTATCCTGTGTAGGAAGGTCTCACAGTTGAGTGGGAGTCTCAAAATCGAGTGGGAGTAATGGAAGATGAGGGTAAGATGAAGGTTGAAAATTTTAATGGGTAGAACTTTCAGTTATGGAAAATGTAGATGGAAGACTATCTCTATCTAAAGGATTTATGGTAGCCATTGTGAGGAAAATCCAAGCAACCCACATGAATGTCTAATGAGGATTGGGATATTTTGCATAGGAAGGAACTTGGTAGTATTCATTTATTCATGGCACAATCAATGGCATTTAATAATGCAAAAGAGAAGATAATTGAAGAGTTGATGGAAACCCTAGTGAAGTTATATGAAAAGCCTCTGTTTCAAATAAGGTATTTCTTATGAAGTATTTATTTAATGTGAAGATGGTAGAAGGTGGGTCTTTTTCTAATCATTTAAATGAGTTTAATATAGTTACCAATCAATTATCTCTGTTAATGTCAATTTTGACGAAGAAATAGGGCTCTTTTGATTTTGTGTTATTTGCCTAAAAGATGGAATGGCCTGGTAATGGCTGTTAGTAAATCTATTTCTGGTTCAAATACCATAAAATTTGATGATGTTGTTAGTGTTATTATGAGTGAGGAAATTCAATGGAAAAGCTCAGGTGGATCCACTTTAGGTAGTATGTTGAATGCAAAAAGTAGAGGCAAGCCCAGAGAGAGGAAACAATTCTGGAAATAAAAGGAAATCATGAGGAAAATTAAAAGGCTAGAGGTCTCAATCAAGAGGACCAAATGATTGCTAGTACTATGATAAACTAGGTCATAAGAAGAAAGATTGATGGTCTCAGATGAATAAATAAAGAGATAAACAAGAAGGAAATAAGGAGGCAAATTGATGACATGTAACTGATTGAATGTTTGAAGATGTTAAGTTGATCATTGAAATGTAGAAAGATAATGCAAGACATTAAATCAGTTAATGGATTGTATTTTCATTGATGTCAAATTGATATAATCTGATTGGTTATATTAAAAGTGTCAAAGACTTTAGAGAATCAAAGAGATAAAGATTATGCTTTCAGTAATGCATAAAAGACCAGCATTCACTAAGTGACTTCAAACACTGACGGCTAGTGGAAACCAAAGGATAGAGAAAACCAAGAGCAAAGTCACAGTGACACATGAGCAAAGAAACTGACAAGCATTACCGATGAGAAGAATCACAAGCATTATCGATGGCCAAAATTATAGTGTTAACCAACAGACAAACAAGCCCGATGGACAGACAACACCGATGGAGAAGCCTGAGGAGAACTGAAGTGTTGATCGAAGCTATCAAAGAGTTAAAATACCAGAGTTAACTGGAGTTCAGAAATGACAAAATACTTAGTTGGTAGATTTAAAGATAGACTTAACTGGTTGTTGACATTGTTTTAATCAACAAGTTAAAGCCAAAGATAAGTAAAATATTTAAAGCTGCTTTATCCTGTTGGAAAGAAGATTTCTACAAGATAAAATAGGAGTTAAGATTTAAATCAAGATTGGCTAAGATTGCGGATCACACCAAGAACAAGAAAATAAAGAAGTAAGAAATGGTGATATCATTTCTATAAAGAGACAACTTAATTCATTACGAATTAAGGGCAGTAAATGAGAAAGAGGATGCTAAAGAGAAACCGATTCAAAGAACAACTTCATACACTCCTGATCAACCAAGTTGAGGAAAGAGCTAAATATTTTTGTGGACACCAAGAAATAGAGAAGCACAACATCACTGAGAAGAAACAAGTGGAGCAAAGGTATTGAAAATACATATTGATCAGAAAGGTAAAATAAGATTACAATAGATCTGAAAATCTGCAAATCTAAGTTGTATGTGTGAACAAATCATTTACTGTTCTAGTTGAACCATTGATTCAGAAAGTCTCTTAACCGAGTAGGATTTAAAGATCCTTTCTATATTGAGATACATCCAAAGGAGTATCAAAAAGTTTGATCATGAAGATAACATGAGATGCCAGATACCATTTGAAAAACTACACTGGGTTTGGTCATAGAAGGTAGCATAGAGATGCCTGATATCAAGTGAAAAACTATTCTATTTAAATCCTCTAACAAGGTCACACCTAATAGTATGTTTGCAACTTTCAACAGGGTTGGCTCTTCACCGATCTCACTTTAGAAGAGTGAAAATTTTGGGTTACCGGTCCCAAGTAGTTTTCCCTTAACAGGGTTTCCACGTTAAAAATCTATGTGTCAATGTGTTTATGAGTCATTACTTTAGTGTTTTGCATTACACATAACTAACCTGGATTGATCGGTATACACTAAGAAATTTACTATTTTTCAGTAAATAAAAGACTGCTATTCGGTAAAAATAAGAATAAGGTTTAAATAGTGAACTCCAAGCAATAGTTATTTGATAAGTTTATTTGAAGGCATACATCTTGTAGGACTGAAGATAACTAGAGGCTTAATATTGTGGTACTAAGTTTTTGGCTTGATTTATTGGAATATTTTTGAGGCCACTGATTCACCACCCCTCTCAGTTATTTTAATAATTGGTATCAGAGCTTGTGTGCTTAGAAAGGGAGTTTAACAACTCAAGCAAAAGATCACAAGATGAACAAGTGAGATGTGCCCAAGTTGAATAAACACAACTTTGCATCATGGAAAAGTAGAATAAGACTCCACCTATCAGGTCTTGGTAATGATGTTACTCAACACCTTGATACTTAATATGTGTTTCCTACATGACCTCACACTCTTGAGAAATTAAAAGAAAATCATGAGCATAATTGAATGCTAATAGAACTTGCTTCCTCACTCTCTGATATTGAGTTTGAAGATGTCAAAACTTGCACCTCTACAAAGAAAATGTGGGATAAATTGAAGTTGGTACATGGAGGAGATTCTAATGTACTAAGAGCCAAGGCAGAAAGACTAAGAGGGAGGTTTGATGACTTAAGGATGAAAGAAGGAGAGAATATCACTTAGTATAGCTGCAAAATCAAAGAGGTAGTCAATGCTACCCGAGGAGTTGAAGGTGTACTTGAGGAAGAGTCAGTGGTAAGTAGAATCTTAAGAACCTTACTGGCTGTATTTTCTATTAGAGTATCTTCTATTTAAGAAATGGGAGTAGTTGCAAACAATACAGTTACTCTAGATAGTCCGATTGGTAGACTGATTTCATTTGAGATGAATAACTTTGATAATAGTGTCTTACCATCTATAGAGTCTGCATTCAAATCTTCTTTGAAAATAAGTAAGTCAAGTCATAGACACACTATGAGAAATGATAGTGAAAGTGATAATGAGGATCAAGGACTTGATGAGATTGAAGCACTAATGGAAAGAAGATTGCAGAGAGGAAAATGTAGATACAAAGGTAAATTACCACTTATATGTTTTAATTGTAAAGAGGTTGGACACTTTTCTGCAAGATGTCCTAACCGAAGAAAAGATGACATAAGTAATGACAGAACATATGCAAAGAATTTTGACCAAGGTGATAATAGAGATTATCGAAGCAACTGACAATCTGATAGAAGAGATACTCGAGACTACAAGGAAAAAGAAAATAAATCTTTTTACCTAGCTAAGAATAGAGCTGATGATAGTGATATAGAATCTGAAGAAGACATTGAGATGGTATTTGTAGCCATGAAAGATGATTCAGACAAAGAAGAAGAAATGTATGTAGAAACTTCACTTATATCTAAGATTAGTAAGAATGATGTCTGGATTATAGGTAGTGGATGCACTCATCACATGATCGGTGATAAACAAAAGTTTGAAGCTTTTGAATACTATAATGGTGGTTTAGTAAGAATGGGTAATGACACACTTTGTCCAGTATAAGGCAAAGGAACCATAATGTTGAATAACCTTATCAAAAGTGAAAATGCTTACTGGGTAAAAGGACCGAATTATAATCTGTTAAGTATTTTATAGCTAAACAATATAGGTCACCGAGTAGAATTTGAGAATAAGAAGGCAAAGATCTTCAATGAATCAGGGAGGTTGATCGGAACTGGTGAGCAGAAAAAAGGTAACCTTTTCTATCTTGATGACATTAACACCACTTTTTTGATGGCTACAAATGTAGACATATGGTTGTGGAAAAAAAGATTGTGTCATGTAAATTTTGACAACATGATAAAGATAAGCAATAAAAGAAAATTCAGAGGCTTACCAAGCATGTCAAAGCCCGAGCATATCATGTGCAAGAATTGTCAAAAAGTTAAGATGACAAAGTCTAGTTTCAAGAGTAAATCCCATACATCTAATGCAATTCTAGAATTAGTCCATATTGATCTATGTGGACCCATCAGGACAAAGAGTTACTATGGAGATAGGTATTTCATTCTCTTTGTAGATGATTATTCTAGAATGATGACAGTTATGTTCTTAAAAGATAAATCAGAAGCATTCAAGATATTTAAATGGTATAAGGCTATGGTAGAAAAACAAAGTGATAAGAAACTGAAATGCTTAAGGTCAGATAGAGGAGGGGAATTTATCTGAGATGAATTCACTAACTATTGCAATGAGCATGGAATTAAAAGACAGGTTTCTGCACCAAGAACACTACAGCAAAATGGAATTGCTGAGAGGAGAAATAGATCAATTGTTGATTGTGCAAGAACATTGATGATTGAGAAAAACATCACTCAAAATTTTTGGAGGGAAGCTATCAGTACTATTGTCTACACATTGAACATAGTACAATCAAAGAAGGACACAAAAAAGACACCCTATGAGCTTTGGTATGGTTACACACCCAATGTAAGTTACATCAGAATATTTGGTACTCAATGTTATATTTTGAAAGATGATAGAAATGGAAATCTTGACTCCAAAAGTGATGAAGGTATCTTTCTAGGGTATTCCACCAAGAGCAAGACTTATAAATGTCTTAATAAGTCATCTAACAAGATCATTGAAAGTGCAAATGTAAAAATAGATGAATTTGTAGAAAAGAATGATAAGGAAAATGGAAAAGAACCAGAAGACTACAACATGTTTGTTTACACTGAAGAACCTGACACTCTACCTGAGAAACATTGTATCACTCCTAAACAATAGAATATTGCAACTGAGCATCAGGCTGTAATTGCCAAAAAATTAGGATAATACTCAAGATGATGTACCGAGTGATGGAGATCAGAATGAAGGTCAAGAAGATAATCAAAATGATGGACAAAAAGCTGAACCAAAACTTTCCAAGTATGTCAGAAGAAATCATCCATAAAATCATATCATAGGAGACAATAAGGCTGGAATGAGAAAAAGAAGTAAGTCACTAAACACTAGATGTTCGCTTTGTGATTTTAAGCCTAAATATGTTAATACTACATTTGAAAATGAAGAATGTGTTAGTGTTATGAATGAAGAAATAGAATAGATTGAGAAGAATAGTACATGGACACTAGTACCCAGACCAGATGACAAGAATGTCATCGGCACCAAATGGATATTCAGAAACAAGTTGAATGAGAATGGAGAAATCACAAGAAACAAAGCAAGATTAGTATGCAAAGGGCATGCACAAGAAGAAGGTATTGATTATGGTGAAACCTTTGCACCCATTGCTAGAATAGAAGGAGTTATAATTCTTCTTTCTTATGCTGCATTCAAAGGATTCAAGGTATACCAGATGGATGCCAAATCTGCATTCCTAAATGGAATACTAGAAGAAGAGGTATACATTGAACAATCAGAAGGGTTTGTTGATCCAGATAAGAGAAACATGGTATGTAGACTACATAAAGCCTTGTATGGATCGAAACAAGCACCTAGAGCCTGGTATGAAAGATTTCATTCCTATTTCATTAGCATTAAATTTGTAAGGACAAGTGAAAATAAAAATCTATACTTAAAAGAAGATACCAATGGTAATATTCTGATTGCTGAAATATTTGTTGATGATATTATTTTTGGGGGAAATGAAAATTTATGAAAATCCTTTGCTAATGAAATGAGCAAAGAGTTTGAAATGTCTATGTTAGGGGAGATCAAATTCTTTCTTGGTCTACATATTATTCAACAAGATGCAGGCATATATATCACTCAGTCCAAATACATCAAGGAAGTATTGGAGATATTCTAGATGGAAGATTCCAAACCAGTTGGAACACCTATGGCTACCAGATGTAAACTGACAAAGGAAGATAGGTCAAATGAGGTAAACTAGACCTTGTATAAATCAATGATTAGAAAATTAATGTATGTTGTTCATACTAGACAACATATTGCACATGGAGTTGGAATAGTTGCAAGATTCTCTGCTAATCCCAAAGAATCACATATGACTACTATCAAGAGAATTTTTAGATATCTAAAGAACACCGAGGAGTATGGATTATGGTATAAAAGAGAAGGAAAATTTGAGCTACAAGTATATACAGATGCTAATTGGGATGGAAACATTTATGACCAAAAGAACACAACTGGAGGAGCATTCTTCATGGGTAACAAGCTTGTCACATGGATCAACAAGAAACAAGGATGCATCTCTCAGTCTACTACAGAAGCATAATATGTGGCTATTGCTACAAATTGCTCCAATATTGCATGGATCAAACAGTTTCTAGAAGGTATGAATATGAAGATCCTTGAACCCGTGATTATCTTTTGTGACAATACCAGTGCAATTAACATTTCTAAAAATCTAGTCATGCATGCTAAGACTAAGCATATAGAAATCAAGTATCACTATTTAAGAGAACAAGTGCAAGAAAAAGAGGTGATACTGGAATATGTTCAATCAAAGGAACACTTAGATGACATCTTTACCAAGCCATTACCGAAAGATATATTTGAGTACCTAAGACAGAGACTAGGGGTAAAACCCTTATCTATCGGTCATAAAGCTGACTAGGAGGCTGCATCAGCCTATACACAAATCAAAAGATCATTCATGCTGATGCAAGCACCAAGATGGACATCAATAGATACATCTCTACATAGCAAGGTACAAATCTGCACCGAACACCAGAGTCAATGTATTGCTAATGGATAGGGAAATTCAAGGAGTATATTATAAAAAGGACGGAAGATGATATGGAAGAATTGTTTGGCATTGTTGTCAAAGGGAGAGATTATTCTCATTATCAAAAGGGGAGAGAGATTATCTCATTATCAAAGAGAGATTATATCATTATCCATGGAGAGAAGTTCTTAAGAATTCAAAGAAAGAGTTAATAAAAGGGAGAGATTGATTACATATGAAATATCCATCTAAGGGAGAGAAGTAACAAAGGGATAAATTACATAATAAGGGAGAGATTTCTGTCAAAGGAAAAAGAGATGATCAAGGAGAGGAACAGTTAAGGCAAAGGCACATATAAGAAACAGAGACAGAATCTGCTACATCTATTTGCTAAAGGGATTAAAGATTGAAGATCACACTCTGCAAGAAACAAATCTAAGCTATTTGAGCTTACCAAGAGCCAGACATTTGTAATAGTTATAATAGGAGAGATTGATGAGCTTCAACTATTTATATTTCATATTGTATTAGTAATAATATAGTGTGATAGTGTAGTGTGTTTCCATCAATGCCAAAGGGAGAGATTGATGACATGTAACTAATTCAATGTTTGAAGATGTTAATTTAATCACCAAAATGTAGAAAGATAATGCAAGACATTAAATTATTTAATGTATTGTATTGTCATTGATGTCAACTTGATATAATCTAATCGTTTATATTCAAAGTGTCAAAGACTTAAGATAATCAGAGAGATAAAGATTATTCTTTCAGTAATGCATAAAAGACCAGCATTCACTAAGTGACTTCAAACATTGACGGATAGTAGAAACCAAAGGATAGAGAAAAATGAGAGCAAAGTCACAGTGATGCCCGAGCAAAGAAACTGACAAGCATTACCGATGAGAAGAATCACAACCATTACTGATAGCCAAAATTACAGTGTTAATCGACAGATAGACAAGCCCGACAGACAACACCGATGAAGAAGCCCTAGGAGAATTGAAGTGTTGACCGAAGCTATCAAAGAGTTAAAACACCAGAGCTAACTGGAGTTCAGAAACAAAAAAAAACTTAGCTGGCAGAGATAAAGATAGACTTAACTGGTTGTTGACATTGTTTTAATCGACAAGTTAAAGGCAGAGATAAGTAAAAGATTTAAAGATGCTTTATCTAGTTGGAAAGAAGATTTCTACAAGATAAAACAAGAGTTAAGCTTTAAATCAAGATTGGCTAAGATTTTGGATCACGCCAAGGACAAGAAAATCAAGAAGTGAGAAACGGTGATATCATGTCTATAAAGAGACAACTTAATTCATTATGAATTAAGGGGAGTAAATGAGAAAGAGGATGTTGATGAGTAACTGATGAAGAACAACTTCATGTAGTCCCAATCAATCAATCTAAGGAAAGAGAAAGATTTCTGCGAACACCGAGTAACAGAGAAGCATACCATCACCAAGCAAAAAGAAGTGGATCAAAGGTATTGAAAATATATATTGATCATAAAGGTAAAATGAGCTTAGAATAGACCTGAAAATCTGCAAGTCTAAGTTGTATGTGCTAACAAATCATTTACTATTTCAGTTTAACCATTGATTTAGAAAGTCTCTTAATCAAGAAGGATTTAAAGATCTTTTCTATGTTGAGATACATCCCAAGGAGTATCAAAAAGTTTGATCATTAAGATAGCATGAGATGCCAGATACCATTTGACAAAATACATTGGGTTTGGTCATAGAAGGTAGCATAGAGATGTCCAATATCAAGTGACAAACTATTCTATTTAAATCCTCTTACAAGGTCACACCTAACAGTGTGTTTGTAACCTTTAATAGGGTTGACTCTTCACCGAGCTCACTTCAGAAGAGTGAAAATTTTGGGTTACCGGTCCCAAGTGGTTTTTCCCTTAACAGGGTTTCCATGTTAAAAATCTGTGTCAATGTGTTTATGAGTCATTAATTTAGTGTTTTACATTACACATAACTAATCTGGATTGATTGGTATACATTAAGGAATTTACTATTTTTGGTAAATAAAAGACTACTATTCGGTAAACATAAGAATAAGGCTTAAACAGTGAACTCTGAGTAGTAGTTAGTTGATAAGTTTATTTGAAGGCATACATCTTGTAGGACTAAAGATAACTAGAGGCTTAATATTGTGGTACTAAGTTTTTGGGTTGATTTATTGGAATATTTTTGAGGCCACTGATTCACCCCCCCTCTTAGTTATTCTAACAAAAAATGTTGTAAGTAATAAATCTAAAGAGAATAATTTTCTTCTTTCTCTTGAAAATGCTGATGATTCATGGGTTCTAGATTCATGGGACTCATTTCATGCTATGCCCCATAAGATTTATTTTCTTGATTATGTCTAAGGGGATTTTGGGCTGGTTTATTTTGGAGATAATGAACCCTGCCAAATTGTTGGGAACGGAAGAATTAAGGTTAAGTTGCAGAATGGGAATTGTTGGCTACTACAAGAGGTAAGGGATGTTCCAAGGTTGAGTAGGAATTTAATTTCAGCAAGGAAACTAGGTGATGAAGATTGCAAAGTACCTTTTAATGATAAAAACTGGAAGGTTTCAAAAGGTTCCTTAGTACTAGCAAAAGGTGTGAAAGTAGGCACCTTATATTTTTGTATAGGTCATACTGTTCCTTCTACTTTAATTTTTATAGAGAAAAGTTAATGTTCAGGAACAATTGTTGTAGTTGAGCAGGTATAACATGAAACAATTGCTGTGGATTCTAAAATAACACTATGGACCAATAGACTTGGGTACATGAGTAAAAAAGGTATGAATTTACTTCATTCAAATAAAGTTTTACCAAGTCTAAAATGTGTCAATATTGATTTCTTTGAAAGTTGTGTGTATGGAAAACAAAACAGAGTTAGTTTTTTGAATGGTGGGAAGAAAAAGAAAGATGAAAAATTAGAGCTGGTGCATACAAATGTGTGGGGATCAGCTCAAGTATCTTTCCTTGGTGGCTCTATGTATTATGTTACATTCATTGATGATGTAACTGGGAAAGTATGGATTTGTTTCCTCAGGAAGAAATATGATGTATTTGAAACTCTCATAAAATGGAAAAGCTTGGTTGAGAATGAGACTAGTAAAAGACTAAAATGTCTTAGATCTGATAATGGTGGTTAGTATTGCAGAATTTTTTTTTAATATTATTGTTCCTCTAATGGTATTCGTAGGCAAAAAATAGTTCCAAGGACTCCACAATAAAATGGAGTGACTGAACGCATGAATAGAACAATAATGGAGTATGCAAGCACTATGAGGTTGCATGCTAGGCTTCTCTTAAACATGTGGGCATAGGTTGTAAAAAATTCTATTTATTTAATTAATATAAGTCCCTCTGCTCCTTTGGGTTGTGTTATTCCAGAGGAAGCGTGCACAGGTAAGAAGGTGAGTTATTCTTTTCTCAGAACCTTCAATTGTGAAGTATTTTCTCGTATAGATTCTAAAAATAGAATCGAGCTAGAAGCTAAATCAAAGAAATGTGTATTTATTGGTTATGGAATTGATGAGTTAGGTTATAGAATTTGGGATTTTGAGAGTCATAAAACTGTGAGAAGCAGGGATGTCATATTCCATGAGAAAGTATTGTACAAATATCAGTTACAACAACATGAGAAGAAAAATATTGATTATGTAGTGCTGGATGATACTCCTAAAGATGATGTTCTAGTGGCTCCGCATGCTCCACAACAACAACAACAACAAATACCACCAAATCCAATGAATTTTAGATGGTCTTCAAGGCTAAGTAGACCCCCTGACAAATTTTCTCCCTCTTTGTATTCTATTTTATTGATTGATGTTGGTGAACCAGAATGTTATGATGAAGCTATGCAGTTTGATACCAAGGTTCAGTGGGAGGATGTAATGAAAGAAGAAATGGACTCCTTGTTGAAAAATTAGACCTAATAATTATGCAAGATGCTTGTAGGTAAAAAGGCTTTATAAAACAAATGGGTTTATATGCTAAAAGAGGAGAATGGAGGTAAGAAAATATTTAAGTCTAGGTTAGTTGTAAAGGGATTTGCACAGAAAAAGGAATTGATTTTGATGAAATATTTTCTCCCATTGTAAAAATTAATTCTATTCATATTGTTTAAAGTATTGTGGCTGCTGAAGATTTTCATTTGGAACAACTAGATGAGAAAACTTCCTTTCTCCATGGTGATTTGGAGGAGGAGATTTATATGGAACAACCCCAAGGATTTGAGGTCATATGTAAGGAGAAGTTTGTGTGCAGATTAAAGAAGAGTTTATATGGATTGAAAGAAGCACCTCAGAAATGGTATTTAAAATTTGATAGTTTTATGGCTGAGCATGACTTCAACAGATGTAATTCTGACCATTTTATTTATTTTAAGAGGTTGGATAATGACAACTATATTATTTTATATTTATATGTTTGGTGACATCCTTGTAGCTGGGTCTAACATGGATCACATAAAGAGTTAAAGAAACAATTAGAAAAATAATTTTCTACGAAGGATTTGGGGGCAGAAAAACAAATCCTTGATATGAAAATTTTTAGAGATAGGCAGAACAAAAAATTGAGTCTATTCTAGGCTGATTATGTTGAAAAGGTGTTGTAGAGATTCTCCATGGTGAATGCAAAAGCTATCAGTACACCATTTCCTACTCATTTGAAATTGACTAAGGAGATATGTCCCAAGACACAAGAGGAGGAGACAAAAATGTCCAAAGTACCCTATTATTTAGTTGTAGGTAGTTTAATTTATGTCATGGTTTGTACTAGACCTGATATTGCACATGTAGTAGGAGTTGTTAGCAGATATATGAGTCATCCTGGAGTTGATCATTGGAATGGGGTAAATGGATTCTTAGATACTTAAGAGGTACATCCAATAAATGCTTATGTTTTGGGGGCTCTAGTATTGATTTAAAAGGCTATGTTGACTAAGATTTGGTAGGATACATTGATACCAGGCAGAGTACAACAGGATATGTTTTTACTGTCGGTGGGAAAATGATGAGTTGGATCTCTAGGTTAGAAAAGGTGTTTGCTTTATCTACCACAAAGGAAGAGTATGTAGATGCAACATAGGAGAGAAAGGAGATGATATGGCTGCAATCCTTCATCAAAGAATTGGGAAAAACATAGGTTAACAATTATTTGTTTACAAATTGCCAGAGTGTCATTCATCTTGCAAATAATTCTTCCTTGCATTCAAAGACAAAACACATACAGTTGAGCTACCACTTCATTTGGTCGATATTGGATGATGGAAGGTTAAGGATAGAAAATATACATACAGATGAAAATCTAGTAGATATGTTTACAAAGGCAGTAACAAGGGAGAAGTTGAACTCCTCTTCATCTTCAGTTGGTCTTCAAGACTAAAAAAATGAAACAAAACAATGGAGTCCAGGGTGTTTATTTCTAGTGGGAGCTACAGGGGTAGTGATATTGGTCCAGGATGAGTCTCCAAGTGGGAGATTGTTTAGTGTGGTTCATGATTAGTCTCCAAGTAGGAGATTTTTTTATTTGTGGTGACTAATAAGGCAAGTAGCATTTTTGGGGTTGACCTGTCAACCATTTCCCTAGGTTGACTTGTTAGAGTGAAGACATATTATAGCATTTGTAATGGTATTGAACTGTAAGAGATCGCTGGTTGTAATCTGTTGAAATTATTGGATAATAGTATTGGACTTTGTGTTTGGTGGATGTAGCCCAGGATTGGGTGAACTACGTTGAATTTGTGTCTTCTTGTTCTAGTTATGTGTTCTTTATTCCTTTGCATTATTTGTTATATTTGCATGTAACTCTTAAATTTTTCTTCTATTCCTAACAAATATTTCCTTCTCCTTCTGGTCATGGGTAACATGTTCATGATTAGTGAGGACCTATCTAGAGATTTATGTTGTGCTCAAGATTCTTAGATTATTAGCCATTGCAATCTTAGCTCATGGTTCTTCATTCCTTGAGGGATTATTTCCTATGATATTTGTTGTTTATTTTATTGTTTATGTATTATTTATATGTTTTGATTAGGACCTATATTTGTATTATGTTTTCTTCTTGGGGAATGTAACTTTTGGCCAACCTGTTATGTAATTCTCTATATATTGAGTCAGTAGATAGCGTAGAAGTAGGAAAGTAGGAAACAAATCTAGGTATGATCAATTAGAAGATTAGCATGAAGATTTAGAACATATTTTCTGGTTGTAACTGGCCATAACTGGGAAGGCTTGAAAGCCTGACATGTACTAGTTGTTTGATGAATATATCTATGGATTTTTCATTCTCTCTGGATATTTTTGTTGTTTATTATTAGCTGCGAGGTTGGGCATCTCCATTAGGGATTCTCCAACCTTGGAACTACGTCATGTGGTATCAGAGCAAGGTTTTCTTATTGTAGAATCTAGTTTATTTGGTTGTAGGGTGATAGATTTTTGGATCTGGCCTACAATTGTAGAGGGTGGTGAAGATGGTTCATGGAAGGAGAGATGTAGATCCTATAGTAATGGATATGCTAAGGCACATTGCTGCTAGGTTAGAATTTTTTGAAACAACCCAAAGAAGAGGAAGACCTATTTAAGATGTTAGCGAAGATGAAATAGAGGTAGAAGAAGGAGCAGAGAAAACACCTCTCCTAGATCAGGGTGAAGAAAGATTTTAGAGAGCTTTGACTAGTGTGAATGCTAAGCCACACTTTAGTCCTCCTGAATATGATGGGAAGTTGGATTCAAATACATTAATGGATTGGATCTCTGAGATGGAAAATTACTTTTAATATGAAGGCACTCCTGTAGATAAGAAGGTGAATATTTATAGTACAAAATTAAAAGGTCATGCTTCCTTATGGTGGGAACATGTGCAACTTGATAGACAAAGAAGAGGTAAAGATAAGGTTAAAACATGGGATAAGATGATTAACAAGTTGAAAGGAAAATTCTTACTAGGAGATTACCAAATTAGTTTGATAAGGATAATTCAAAATTTGAAGCAAATGGATACTACTGTGAAAGAATATACAGAGGAATTCTACAAATTGGATATTAGATTTGGACATATGGATGACGAGGTTGAAAGAATTTCTAGATATCTGAATGCATTAAGGACTTCTATACAAGATGAGATAATTTTGGTAAAGATGAATAGTATTGAAGAAGCCTATTAGTTTTCCCTAAAGACTAAACAAAGGCTAAATAAGAGACATGAGAAAATATAGAGAGGTAGAGGTGGTAGATTCCCTAGAGGTAGAGGCAGATCTTATGGAGACGATGGAAGATCCAAGAAAAATAAGGTAGATCAAGAAAAATAAAAGATAGAATGGAAAGGAGAGAGCTCATACAGAGGTAGAGGAAGTTATTCAGGAGGTACTTACCCTAGGAATGATGATCGCAAGAGAGAAGACAAGAATTGGTTCAAAGACACTTGTTCTAAATGTGGCAAAGGAAAAAGAGCATTTGAAAGTAAGAAGTCTGGTAGCAGTAGCATAAATGCCCTGGTATAGGAAGATTCAATGAACAAACCAGACGATGGAGAGAACTTGATGATCAAAATAACTTTGTGGAGTGAAGAAGCTAGAGAGGATCCTTTGAGAAAGGGTTTATTCAAGACTAGATGTAAGATTGATGGGAAATGGTGCAAGATAATCATTATCAGTGGGAGTTTAGATAATTTAGCATTAGAGGATTTGGTAACTAAGCTGAATTTAATGAGGATGAAACACCCTAATCCCTATCAGATTTCTTGGATTAGAGATGATCATAAGTTACTGGTAAGTGAACAATTTCTTGTAAAATTTAAGATTGGAGATTATCATGATGAAGTTCTCTATGATATTATGTCTTTGGATTGTTGTCATATACTACTGGGTAGACCATGGAAGTATGAAAGGAAAGCTATACATGATGGAAGATTGAATAGGTATACTATTGTTGCTAATGGAAAGAAACAAGGATTGTTACCCCTAATGGAAGAACCTAAGATTGAAAGTTGTACTTCTGTAAGGGTTTGTTTGATGGAAGGAAATAAATTTGTCAAGGATATAAAAAGAGATGATGTATGTTAGGCTTTGATTCCTATCCCACTGATTATAGAGACCGAGACACCTATGGTAGTTGAAGGGTTGCTTACAGAGTTTAAAGACATCATATCAAATAATGTACTTGATGGGTTACCTCCTATTAGAAGCATCATTCATTGCATGGATTTGAAAGCATGTGCAAGTTTTCCTAATAAAGCACCACACAAATTGAAATCTATATAGAATGAAGAGTTGACTAGATAGGTTCATGAATTGTTGCAGAAGGGTTTGATCAGAGAAATATTGATTCCTTGTGCATTACCTGCAGTACTCACACCTAAGAATAGTGGAGATTGGAGAATGTGTACTAATTTAAGAGCTATAAAAAAGATCATAGTGAAATACTGATTTCCATAGCCTAGGATGGATGATATCATGGATTGTTTAAGTAGATAAAAGTACTTTACCAATATTGATTTGAAGAGTGGTTATCATCATATTAGAATAAGAGAAGGTGATGAATGGAATGCTACTTTCAAGATAAAAGAAGGTTTGGATGAATGGTTGGTTATGCCCTTTGGTTTGACTAGCACACCTAGTACTTTTATGAGGTTGATGAATGAAGTCCTAAAGAAATTCTTGGGTAAGTTTGTGATTGTTTATGGTGATGATGTTTTGATATTCAGTAAGAGTAAAGAATATCATTTGATACATATAAGATAAGTGTTCTAGAGATTGAAAGAAGAAAAAATTCTAATTAACCTTAAGGTATGTTCATTCATGAAACATGAGCTAGTGTATTTGGGATTTGTGATTTTAGCTAATAGATTGAAGATGGACCCCGAGAAAGTGAAAGTAATAGTGGAATGGCCTGCACTTGAGAATTCTAGTGAAGTTATATCTTTTCATTTGTTATAAATTTTTTATACAGATTTTATAAGGAATCTCACTTCTATTTGTAATGCGATGAAAAAGACAATCAGAGGTGATAAGGACTTCAGATGGTCACGTAGATCTAATAAAAGTTTCAAAAATTGAAGTAGAACTTCACAAAATTACTTGTATTGGCCTTACTTGATTTCAATAAAGTATTTCAAGTTAATTGTGATGCGAGTGGAAGTGAAATTGGAGTAGTATTGAGTGAAGAAGGAAAACCTATTTATTTTTACAATGAGAAATTGAATGATGCTAAGAAGAAATATTCAGTGTATGATCAAGAATTTTATGCTTTTGTTCAAGCCTGAAGAAATGGAGACATTACTTGATTCCTAAGGAATTTGTGTTATATATAGATCATAAAGCTTTGCAGTACTTGGGTAGTTAGAATAAGTTGAATCAAAGACATATGAAATGGGTTGAATACTTGCAGAACTTTACTTTTGTGTTGAAGCATAGAAGTGGTTTGTCAAAAAGTTTTGCAGATGCTTTGAGAAGAATGAATTTGTTGACAGAGATGAGAGTGGAAGTTCTTGGCTTTGATGAATTGAAGAATATGTATAAGACTGATACTGATTTCGCAGAAACTTGGAAAGCATGTAAAGAAACTAATCAACAGAGTAAGTGGATTGATTATTCATTCAAGAAGGTATGTTGTTTAAAGGAACTCAGTTATGTATACCAAGAGGATCAATGATGATTAATCTTGTCAAGGAGAAACATAGTGGTGGACTTGCAGGAAACCTTGGTATTGATAAGACCTTGAGTTTGTTTTCTTAAGGAGAACTATTTTTGGCCTCTGATCTATAAGGATGTATGTGGTGAAGAATTGTAGAGTTTTCAAAGTAGCTAAGGGAGTAAGTCATAATAGTGGAGTGTATACACCATTACCTATTCCTAATAGACCTTGGGAAGATATTAGCATGGATTTTGTCCTTGGCTTTCCCAAGACTCAAAGAGGTAATGATTCTATATTTGTTGTGGTGGATAGATTTTCTAAAATGTCACATTTCATTCCTTGTAAGAAGACATCAGCTATTGTTCTTATAGATGACTTAATTTTCAAAGAGATTGTGAGATTGCATGGGTTACCTAAGAGTATTGTTTCTGATCGAGATAGTAAGTTTGTGGGTTATTTCTGGATGACACTTTGGAAGAAGATGAGTACTGATTTGAATTTTGTTCTACATTTCATCCTCAGACAGATGTAAAAAATGATGTGCATAGAATCTTGGGTAATTTGTTAAGATGTTTAGTTGGTGATAAGCCTAGAAATTAGGATTTGGTTTTAACACAAGCAAAGTTTGCATATAATAATTCTTTGAATAGGAGTATAGGGAAAAAACTGTTTGAAGTTGTCATAGGTATGCATCCTAAGGGAGTATCAGACTTGAATGATCTTGGTTTAGGAGAGAAGAGAAGTGCTAAATCAAAGGGTTATTCTAAATACATGAAGAATTTGCATGAGGAAGTGAAACTTAATGTGGAATATAGTAATTAGAAATACAAGGATATTGCTAATAAGTCTAGGAGACATAAAGAATTTCAGGTTGGTAATGAAGTCATGATTCATTTGAAGAAAGAAATATTTATTGTTGGTACTTATACTAAGATGAAGATAAATAATTTTGGACCTTGTAAGATACTAAACAAATTTGATAGTGGTAATGCTTATGAGGTTGATTTACTAGTTGACATGGACAGTATTCCTATATTTAATATTGCTGATTTGTATGAGTATCATGAGTTAGATGATGAATTGGATATGAAGCAAGAGTATCCTATAAAGAAGGAAGAAGTGACTGAAGACATATTGGATAAGAGAGTTGGAAAAAGTACAAGAGGAAAGGATGACATGGAGTATTTAGTGAAGTGGAAGGATAGACCAGTTGAAGATTCTACATGGGTTTCTTAGTCTTAGATGGATCTGATGGATTCTTCTCATGTACCACATCAGTTCTAATTCAGGAGCATCAGTTTTATTTACCCTAGGTGGTTGATGTAGGAGCATCTTGTGTTTATGAGCTATCTTGCATTATGTTATTTTTTAGTAGTAGTTTTCTTTTCCAATTGGTAGAGTTTAGTTGTGGTCATGATCCCATTCTAGTTAGTGGTTGCGCTCACAATTTCCTATTCTAGAACATTCATGGGTCATTATCCCATGATCACATCTTCTTATCTTGACCATGCTTCAATATTTCCTTCTCCTTCTAGTCATGGGTAATGTCTTCATGATTAACGGGGACCTATCTAGAGATTTGTGTTTCACTTGAGCTTCTTGGATTATTAGCCATTGCGATCTTAGCTCATGGTTCTTCATTCCTTGGGGAATTTTTTCCTATGATTATTGTTTTTTATTTTTCTATTTATGGATCATTTATATGTTTTGGTCAGGACCTGTATTTGTATTACATTTCCTTCTTGGGGAATGTTACTTTTGGCCTACCTGTTGTATAATTCTCTATAAATTAAGTCAATAGATAGTGTAGAAGTAGGAAAGTAGGAAAGAAATCTAGGTATGATCAATTAGAATACTAGCATGAAGATTTAGAACATATTTTCTGATTGTAACTGGCCATAACTGGGAAGGCCTCATATCCCGACATGTACTTGGTTATTTGATGAATATATCTCAAGATTTTGCATTCTCTCTAGACATTTTTGTTTTTTATTATTAGCTGCGAGGTTGGGCATCTCCATTGGGGATTCTCCCACCTTGAAACTGTGTCAGATTCAATCTTTTTGGTTGTAGAAAAATATTCTAGGATGACACATTTCATTCCTTGTAGGAAGACTAAAGATGTAGTGCATGTAGCTGATCTATTTTCAAAGAGCTGTTAGATTACATGGGCTACCTAAAAGCATTTTTTGACAAAGATAGTAGGTTTGTTGTTTATTTTTGGAGGACACTTTGGAAGAATATTTTTCATCCACAAACTTATGCATATAGAGGTTGTGAATAGGAGTTTAGGGAACTTATTAAGGTGTTTAGTTTGAGATAATCCTAGAAATTGGGACTTAGTTTTACCTCAAGCAAAGTTTTTCTTATAACAATTCAGTAAATAGGAGCACAGGGAAGATACCATTTGAAGTGGTTACTGGTTATAATCCTAAGGGAGTACCAGAAGTAAGGGATATCAGTCATGATGTTAAGAAGAGTGCTGAGAGTTTTATGAAGTTAAAAAATAATTGCATTAAGGAGTGAGACATCATTTGGAGCAAATGAATCAAGTTTATAAGAGGGGAGAAAACATGAAAACAAGACATAAGGAATTTCAAGTAGGAGATGAAGTTATGGTATACTTACAAAAGGGTATATTTCCTGTTGGTATTGTTAGGATTGGGTAATACTGAGAGGGGGGTGAATCAATATTACAACACTTATTAAAAATTTTCAACCAATTAAACATTAACCATATACTTGTAGAAATGAAAAGAACATAAGCAAATAAAAAATTACTCATAACACCAAAATTTTGTTGTTGAGGAAACCTTGGCCAAGGGAAAACCCCAATGGGGATGGTACCCACAAGAATGCACTAAAGTATAGTGTCCCTGTTAGGATACCTAGCCATGTTAGGAGCTGAATATTACACAGTACATTTCCTTGTCAAAGGAATTAAAACCATTTTAAAGGCATAGAACACCTTTTTAGGGGCCAACTAAGCTTACAAATCTTACAATGTAATTCTGTTACAAAATTTTCTCAGTAATGAAAAAAATAAGCGTATCTAATGCTTAGATAGTTCCTATCATAGCTCATTAATGATCTCTATCATCCTATGCTCTGCAATTTGCATATCATCCATCCATTCATCTCACATACATCTATATTTTCTCTCAAAAATAAATTCTCCATATATATATATATATATATATATATATCTATATATCTTATCTCTTAACAAGTCAGCTCTCTTAACCAAATATTACTTAGTCGGCTCTCAATACAAAATACATTTAATAAAACAAATATCAAATGAAAATTTGGTTCTCTTACATAACCAAAGTATAGTTTATCAAACAACCATAATCCAAATCCAATTGCCAGGAAGCCCACATCATACTCACTGACTCATCGCATCTGTCTGCCTGTCTTCAAATATCTCTAACTTGTTGTAAACTTTACAAAAAAAAAATTGATCTAAGTTGGAGGTCACATATACCTCATACTATCTTCCTCTAAGCTCGCTTTCACTAATTCACCAATCTCGATCTTCGATACCCAAAATACCTCTGTAACTCTGCTTTTGTACTTAGTCAATTTCAGAGTCATCAAAACTCAACTTCACAGGAATCGATCTGTAACCCAGTTGTGTTGCCATAAATGACAACCAAAAAGTGAATCACATCATGAAAAATAGATCAATTGCAAAAAATATCTCCCTTTGTCATTGATGGTAACACTTAACAAAAAAATGACTAAGCGTTCCAACAAAACTATCTTTCCTTCTTTCTCTATTTTGTTTTTCACTTCTTATACATTTTCTCCTTCTCCTTATTCATTTTACTCTTCTTTCTTCTCCCATTCATTTTTTATTTTCTTCTCCCCCTTTGACAACAATGACAAAGGTGCATAGAAAGTAATAAAATTAGTGCTTGCTCGCCAGTTTCAGAACATCTTGAATGGAATCTTCCAAAATCTTCACTTTTGTACCCCATGACTTCAGTAATAGTTGACTAACATGAACTAGTCCATTCAATGCAAAAGATGCAGTCTCAGATTCCTTAAACTCTATAGGCATAGAGTTAGTCAATGAATCTTCTGTCTTGTCCAAGTCTGATAGGTGTGATTCAATTATGGATAGCTTAGGAGTGATTAAAAGCTTCAACAAATTGAATCTAGTCAGTACTCTCCCTTTCTCATTACCCAATATATCTAGTTTTTCCAATATTCATGTTACATCCTTGTCTAATTTTTTTTATAGATTATGAAGAGGTCTCACAACTATCCATCATATTATTCAAAGTTTCCCTTTCCTTGGAAATGATGTCTTCAATGTTCTGAACATGCCTGATAGGATTCATGCAATAACTGAATAGATTTCTTCCATGTCCAATGCAACTCTTAGCATTTGCAGTAGTGGTTTTCAAAATTCTCAAGTCCCAATAGATGTACTTGAAAAATTTAGATAGCTTCTTCTCAGAGTATTTCTTTTCTACCTTCTTCTCTACAATCTTTATCAAACTCTCATAATAGCCATTAAATTCATCAAGTGTTATCTTCAGGTTTTCAATGTCATCTCTGTGCTAGAAAACAATAGGTACTGGAAGCAATTTATTCATAGTATCAATTTCTCTGGTTATTACCTTAGCCTTTTTGTCACCTTTTTGTTCTGATCTCTCCTTGGCTTTAGTGAGTGCAGTAAAATCCAATTTCACTAGCTCATCTTCATCCATGCAATCAACATCAACATCTGTTGTATTTTCTTTTCTTGCCAACAATGAAATAGAAGATGTGATTACCTTAGTTTTAGTATCATATTTTTCTTCCTATTCTTTCTGTCCTTCATCCTGCATTGTTTCACTCTATTCTTTCTTCTTCTCTTCTTCCTCTTTCTTCTCTATTTCCTCAACAATTGTGTCGTCCATACTTTCTGCAAATAGGTCCTTCTCATCATTAGAGGTGTCAAGTGTTATAGGTACACTAGAAACATAGAAATATGGTTGTGTATTAACTTCATTCTTCTCAGCATTTGCCTCAACTAGTTTCAAACTCTCTCCCGTTCCTAAGTTTATAGGCAAAGTAGTTTGAGGAAGTGGAGTCTCCTCAGGAGTAGGATTCACTAATATTTCCTCTAGTGCTTTCTAAGTTTCCTTAGTGATTTCATCATATACTCTTTCCATGATTTTTAGTAGTTTGATCTTAGTTTTTAGCAAAGGTTTCAATTCTTTAAGTATTCTGTCCCTTTCTTGTAAAGATATCACAGGTAGCATGTTGTCAATTCCATGATTTCTTATTGTTTCATTCTCTATCTATGATAACTATTTTCTAGTCTCTAATCTCCCATACAAGTCTTCAGGTACACTTCCTTCAATTTATAATAGAGTCTTATTGAAACAAGTAGATGATAAACCACAATATCTTCAATCTTAAGTTTATTTGTCTCACCATACCTACTAGCTTACCTTTCTCAATAGCTCTCTTCTCAATCATCTTCATGTCAGGCTTCCATATGTGTTTTTCAATTTCAATTTTCTTCTCTTCTCTTATAATACTTGGTTCCATAGGTGATGTCTTCCTGCTAGATCTAGTGTTTACTCTAGGAGTAATATTCTCTACTTGTATTGTCTGCTGTGATGGAGGAGGTGGATTTTCTACCATTACTACTTTAGGAGTGGGAAGGGATTTAGTACTAGCACTTTCCAATTCAGAAGATCACTCTACCATTTTCTTTTTCAATTCTTTCAATTCATGTTCTATCATTCCTGCCTTAATGCCACATTCATGCACAAGGTTGTCAACTTTCCTTTTCCTTAGACCTATGGTCTATTCCTCCCTCACCTTAGAATATTTCTCCTCATAAGTTCCCATATTTCCTAAGTTGTATCAATTTTAGATGTAAGAACATGTTAAACTTGCATAGTAAGTACCTCTAAACTTACCTCATATCCCATAGGATAACACCATTTCTTCCTTGGTGTGACTACCTCAAAGCATACACAATTAGTTTCAACCATGAAACAAATTGTATCTTTGTACTTCTCAACTATGTCATCAGATATCCTTTATTTGTCTTTCATCTTCCTTTGAAGGATTTTTATTATTACCATCAACCCATGTTCTGTTATGTCTTCTGTAACTCTGTGTGATCTGAATAGCAGTAGATATCCCTGATTTCCAACCACTAGGGTGCATACCTAGAAATTTGTGTTCAATGTGAATAAACATATGTACCAATAGTGACCCAAATCTGAAGGTCTTTGTTCTATGTTTCCTTACCAATTTTACATTCTCAAGAAATTGTTGTGCCAATACTTCGCATAGGTTATATTTTACATTTTCTTTTACAATTCTCCATGCCATCATGATAACTCCTGCAGATATTGAATTAGGTCTACTACTGTAGTAGAATTTATATCCAAGTATCATAGCAATTAGTCTCACATCTTGTTGAAAGATGTCATTCATAGTCATTGCTTGCCTGTCCCATTTGGAGAGAGTTAGGGTTTCAAATTCTTTCTTTACATGTTTCTCTGCAACATGAATGATTCTTGTATTGTCCAATCTAGTAACATCATTAATTAAATCACTGCAAATCTTCATAGGCTTCTCGCCTATCCAAATGAATTGATCATGTACTCTACTCAATAATATCTTGAACCATTCTTCTTCTTTGAATTCACATAAATCTAGAATTTTCATAATACTCAAATGATAAATGTGTTTTTATTCATCTCTCATAATTCCTTTATCAGTCATATACTCCATCTCAGTAGATATCTTGTCAATTCCCAGTATATCATACTTACAGTGAATGTAAGCCCTAATATCTTCTACGTGTAGAACTCCGTAGGGTGTCCGGGAAAATGCTGATTCTAGGTCTTTGGTATAGGAGAACACCTAGAATAACCTCTATGTTTCTTGATTTTTTCTTTGATCCTAGCATGCACTGACTCTAGCCAATTCATGATAGTTAGTGTGGACCTTAGGAGGTCATTTTCTTTATTTCCCTAAGATGGATATGACTAGGTCAATCCATGACTAGATAGTTTGCTTAGTAGAGTTGTTTTGTACGTTCTCTTGCCAATGTTGTAGAGATGTTTGGTAGAGTGAAAAGAGGAATTGAATAGATTAGGCTATGTTTTTAATGACTTTTAGGATGGTTATTTTTCATATGAAAACAATTGGAGAACAAACCTCAAAGGTTGGAGTGATATTGCAAAAAGTTGTCATTTCTTGCCAAAGTTGTCAACTTGGCCAGAAAGTGCTAAAAATGGAAAAAGAGGAAAGAATGATTTTAGAGAGGCTAAATCATGCTTAGAAATAATCAATATTCCTTAAGAAATTCCCAAGTAAGACTCCAAGTCCCACTTCAAGGGAAAATCCAAAAAGACAAAAAGTTGCCATGACAACTTTCGGCTTTTGCATGACAACTCTCATGAAGATGTTGCAGACTAAGCTAGGATTAGGAATCATGGTTTGTAATGAATCAATCCATGATGGGAGGTTATATAGGATGTGGAGAAACTATTCAAAACCATGATCTAGCATTTGTAACAACAAGCAAAGAGATTGAATGAAAGAGTTTAATGGTGTTTTTGAAAAACAGTCACAGTTTTGATATTTCCATTTGCATGTATGTGAGAGAGGAAGTAACATCTCATTTTGTTCATTGATCCTTTCTCATATTATCAGGATACATATTTTATCTTCACACCAGGGTTAGCTTGGAGGCCATGTTAATCATGTTTTAAAGGATTTTCTCACTGACTTTTGCAATTTCCACAGTTTCACAGTGCCACTGCCATTTTCTTGCATGAAGGATAAAATGGATTAGAAGCTATGTTTTATTGTTCATTTAAAGTTATTCATGATTTTAGGAGTCTTTTTCATTTATATCACAAGTATAAAGGAGGTCATCTTTTATGTTTTAAAGAGTTTTGGTGTTGTGTCAATCTGCTGTCACAGTGGACAGTCTTCGAGCTGCATTTTGGTTGCATGCAAGGGATAATGGATTGAAATTCATGTTCTAACCCTAGATCCTTTACTATCATGAATTTATAGATATTTTCCATTCAATGAGAAAGTTAGGAAGAAGTCATTTTGGTTAGTTTTGAAAATCATTTGTGTTTAGGTAGTCTACTGCTACTGTTTGAGCAATTTAGGAAGATGTGCTTGCCACTCCTTTTCCCACCATAGAAAATTTATGGGTTTTTGGTATTTGGGAGTGGAATTTTTTTATATGGTGTGTGTAGGAGAAGGGGCCCCAGAAACAAGTTTTGGAAATTTTAACATGATGCCCTAGGCGAGTTGATAGCACCCGGTTAGGCAACATCAGAGCTTGTGAGCAAGGAATAGTGGATTGAATGAATTTAAAGCCTCAATCAAAGATTGGAAGAATTTAGGGGGATGGGTAAAGGATCAGAATCCAGAAGGAGGGATTCCCAAGTGGATTTTTTCTATAGTTTTCAAGAGACCCTAGAAGGGACAGTTTGAAATAACTTGAAACCCTCAATTTTAGGCCAAAAGTTGATTTCCAGTGTACGGACAACCTGAAGAGTTGAGACCTTCAAAATTTTGTAGGTCTCCCAAAAGGGTATCCAGATATAAATCCTATTCGGTACACTATTAAGGAGGTTTTTGAATTAAAAGGAGAAACCTCATAAATAGGGCTAATTCTAGTAGCCCTATTTGGTGCAAGGTGGACATTTTGGTGAGTTTTAGCCACTAAACTCCATTGGTTTGCAATCAAAAGGTGGAATGGAATTGAATCATATTGAAGCACATCCCCCATTCACTATGAAACAAGAAAGAGTCATGTTGTGTGTTTATGCAAGGTTGACAACAAGGTAGGGTCATTGATTTAACAAAAAATTGAATTGGTGTAACTAGGTGGGGAAGTTGGAAGGATAGGATTGTGATCCTATACAGATGAGGGTATCTAAGTGAACCCTAATAAGCTAGGAGAGAGCCTTAGCAAGTCCTTATAGCTAGTAAGGATATTAGAGAAACCCTAACCTATCTTACACCAAATTGGTATCATAGGCTAAATTGATTGGGCTTGTGGTAGATGTTCCAGCTAAAAGTATCACTAGGTGAAAACAAGATGGTCACCTATGAAGATCTTGGAAAGGAAGTAGATGAGAAGAAGAAGGAAATAGAGGATCAAAGGGAAAGGAGTAGACTCCTTGAAGAAGCCTTGGATGAGATGAAGGAAAAAATCCAAGAAGTTTCAGATGCAACTAAAAGTAGAGATGGAGATGAAGTCAGTAGTAGCAGAGGGAAGCATAAAGTGGATAAAGAAGACATGATACCTGAACCAAGCCCTCCAATGAATGAGGAGCCATTCCTAAAATCCCTCAAATCCATATGAGGAAAAATTCTTGAAGGAATTCCATGGTTTAATGGAAAAATGGACAGTGACCTAGTTGTGGAATGGATAGAAGGCATCAAGAATCACTTTGAATGTGAGGGCATAACTGAAGAACAGAAGGTAAAAGTTGCAAAGTAAAGATTAAGAGGTTCAAAATTAACATGGTGGAAGTACCTCCAAGAAGAGAGGGAGAAGATGGGTAAGAATACAATCTCAAATTGCAAAGCCATGTTAAACAAGGTGAAAGAACTATACCTACCCAAGGATTATGAAATCCAGTTGCATAAGAAGAGGAAAAATTTGAAACAAAAAGATTTGGATGTGGCTACATACAATGAAGAGTTATAGAAGTTGTGCTTGAGGTCAAGAGTCCAAGAGGAGACTATCAAGGTGGATAGGTATCTTGGATGCCTAAAATGGAATATCATGTTAGTAATAATTGAGAGGTGGGGGGTGAATCAGTGGCTTCAAAAATTTATCCTTCAAACTTAACCACCAATCAATAAACCTTAGATTATTATGTCCCTACAAGATGCATGCCATGAAATACTATTACTGATTAACTGTCTGCCAGTTTTTCTCTATCAATCCTTATTCTTTCTTGATTACCGATAAGCAATATAACTATTTACCGAAACTCAGTAAATAAGCAGAGTATACCAATCAATCTAGAGTTAGCTATGTAAGATAAAAAAACATAAAAGAAATGAATCATACACACATAACACATGAATTTTAACATGGAAACCCTATTAAGGGAAAAACTACTAGGATCGGTATCCCAAATTTTCACTCTTCTGAAGTGAGCCCTGTTAGGAGCCAACCCTGTTAAAGGTTACAAACACACTGTTAAGTGTGACCTTGTTACATGATTTTATACATAGAGGTTGTCACTTAGTATTGGGTATCTATTTCTACCATCCTTGAATCTGCCTCCTTCTTAGACTGTCAATAGGTATCGGGCAAATCCAATGCTACTTTCATGAGTCAACCTTTTTGGCACTCCTTGGGATGTACCTCAATATATAGAAGACTGTTAAGTCCTACTCAGCTAAGAGACTTGATGCTTCAATGGTTAAACCGAAACACTATGACATGTTCATATTGCAACTTTGAATTGCAGATTTTCAAATCTATTTAAGTACATTACCTCTCTGATCAATGTATCAATTCAATCCTTTGTGCTCCATACTTTCTACTCTGTGATGCTGTGCTTCACTGTTTGTCGGTGTCTGTAGAATTCCTTAGCTCTCCTTCAACTTGTTTGATCAGGATTGTATGAAGATGTTCTTCATCAGTTTCTCTTCAACATCCTCTTTCTATTCACTCCCCTTAATCCCATTCGTAAATAAATTAAGCTTGTCTCTTATATAGACATGATATTTATTGTTTCTTGATTCTTGATTCTTGGCATGAAAAACAATCCAGCCAATTAGATTTAAAGAATAATTCCTAATTTTCCTCATAGATATCTTCTTGCCAATTGTACAAATCACCTTTAAATCAATCACTTATCTCTGGTTTTGATTGTGTGTAATTTTTAGCATCAACGTTTCAGATCACACTCCATGATCCATCATCAGGATAAGAGCAAAGAGCATGAAGGAATGTAAAAATAAGAGAAAAGAGTATCTTATTTTTACATTCCTTCATGCTCTTTTCTCTTATCCTGATGATGGATCATGGAGTGTGATCTGAAATGTTAATGCTAAAAAATACACACAATCAAAGCCAGAAATCAAGTTGAAAATTCTTATGGATTGTGGAAATCTGATCAATTTAATTCACTTATCTCTAGTCGAATCAAACAAAGTAGAGAACCAGTTAAGTCTATCTTTAGCTCTGCCCACTAGATATTTTGTCATTTTCTAAACTTTCTATTCCGTCAATCACCACTACAATTAGTTTTTGGTGACAACTGATAGTTCCATTGGTGAGACTCTAGTTAGCCTCGTGATCTCTGTCCGTTGGGCATCATTAGAATTTTACTCATCGGGCAACACTGTCTTTAGCTCGTTGGGTAACCTTCTGACTTTGCTTGTCGGGCATCCTGTGGTTTTTTTTGTCGATAAACACTATATTTCTGATCGTCGGGTATCACTATGACCGTTCTTCTTTAATTTGACCATCGGTGTGCACTCCGTCGGTGTTTTTTGTCACCAAGTGAATACTTGACTTTTATGCATTGCTGAAAGCATAACCTTTGTTCCATTGATTCTCTGAAGTCCTTTGCATTACGTACATGACTGTACAGATGATATTAAGTTGACATCAATGACAATACAATACATTAACTAATTTAATGCCTTGCATTATCTTCAAATTAACATTGTCAAACATTCAATCAGTTGCATGTCATCAATCTCTCCCTTTGGCATTGATGGAAACATACTATATTATCACACTATACTATTTCTAATACAATATGAAATATAGTAGTTGAGATTCATTAAAATACCAATCTTTTTGTTCTGATAACTGATAAATGTCTGACCATCGGTAAGCTCTATTTTAGCTTAGATTTGATTCTTTCAGCTCTCTATCTTTTGATGTGTTGTGTCCTCTCCTTGTGTCAATTTCTCTCCCTTGACTGTTCTTCTCTTTTAATGTCTTTTCCTCTTGTCAGCAACTCTCCCTTTGTATAATATTTTCATACAATTTCTCTCCCTAAGGATATAATCTCTCCCTGTTGGAGTAATGGATAATCTCTTTCCCTTTCAAGAAAGATTTGATAATATGGATAATTTCTCTCCCTTTTACAACAATGCCAAAAAAATATTTTACAAATATCTGACATTCATGTCAAACAATCATTTTTCTCCATCCATAATATATTCCTTGAATTTCCCTTATCCATCAGCAATAAAACAATATGCTCTAGTGCTCGGTGAAGATATATACCTGTCTGTATATAGATGTAGCTTTGAATTTCATCTTTTTGCTTGCATCAACATTAATGATATTCTGATAATATTAATGCAGGAGCATCTTGGGTCCTTGGCAATCCTGCTCAACCAAAAAGAAGTTTACTTATGTTTTTTGTTGTTTTCCTGTCTATCAGGTTCTGGCTTTACTGACGGGTCTCTATGACCTCTTTTCCTGATGAGCCTTCTGTTTCGGTGATGCTTTTCCCGATGAGTTTCGGTGATGCTTTACCGATGGTTTGCTGATTTTTGGTGATGCTTTTCTCGACGTGTGTTTTCCTAATCTGGCTGACTTCTACACTTAATTCCCATGGATGAATTAATGTGGGGTCTCTCATTGGGATCTGTGTGGACCTAAATCTGGGTCTCACCTTTGTAATTGAGCACTAACTACTTTGTTGGGCTCTTGTATTTATTCTTTTGTATGTTCTTAGTTTAGGAATCATTCTTAGAGCAAGAAGGAAAATGTTAGGATATTGAAGATCTGAGATCTCTATTGTAAGAAGATCATTGTAATACATTCTGATGTATATGGATGTAACATGGAAGGCCTTATAGCCTGACATGTATTGAGTTTGATTATTAATGATAAAGATCCTTGCATTTCTCTTCTCTCACTGTGTTGTTGTGTAATTCTGCATTGTATTCGCAAGCTGGTTGGCTTTGGGTGTGCCCTAGGCCCCGTAGTTGAGTGCCCTTGCATCAGGTGGTATCAGTGCGAGTTGAGATCCGTGGTTCCTTCTTGTAAACTCTAAATATATTTGTTGTAGGGTGGTAGGTTTCGATCTGACCTACAATTGTAGAGAGTTTCAAGATGGTTCATGGGAGAGGAAATGTTGATCAAGGTCTGGCTGATATGCTTAGACAAATGGGTGCAAGATTGGAAGCTATTGAGATGGCCCAATGCAGAGGAAGACATCTTGAAGATTTTAGTGATGATGAATTTGAAGAGGTTCAAGGTGAAGCTACACCTACACCTGTGATGGACTAGGAAGAAGAAAGATTCTTGAGAGCCTTAACAAGTTTGAAATCCACACCTCAGTTTATTCCTCCTAAGTATAGTGGAAAGCTAGATTCTGATGAATTGATTGACTGGATCACTGAGATGGAAAAATATTTTGAATATGAGAATGTTGCGGAAGACAAGAAGGTCAAGATTGCAAGAAAAAAACTGAAAGGTCATGCATCCTTATGGTGGGAACATCTACAATTGGAAAAAAAGAAGAAAGCTAAAGACAAAATCAAGGTATGGGATAAGATGGTGAAAAAATTGAAAGGTAAATTTCTTCTGTGTGATTATCAGATTAACCTAGTTTAGAGAATGCAAAGTTTGAAGTAGAAAGATAAGTCTGTCAAAGACTATACTGAAGAATTTTATAGATTGGACATTAGATCTGGACATGTTGAAGATGAAGTAGAAAGAATTGCAAGATATCTAAATGGCTTGAGAAGTTCCATTCAAGATGAGATTAGTTTGATCAAAATGGAAGGCATTGAAGAGGTATATCAATTTTCCCTAAAAGCTGAATAAAATTTGAATAGAAGGTATGAACAAAGACAAAGAGGCAGAGGAGGTAGATTACCTAGAGGAAGAGGTAGATCTTATGGTGAAAATAGTAGATCTGAACCAGACAATTCAAATACAAACATTAGTCAAGACAAAGGAAAGACTGAATGGAAAGGTGGAAATTCATACAAAGGAAGAAGCAATTACTCCAGAGGTGGTTATAGCAAAAGAGGGTTCCAAGTAACTTGTTACAATTGTGGTGAAGAAGGACACAAATCCTTTGAGTGTACCCATGCAAGCAAGAAAGGTGGTAGCAGTAGCAGAAATGCATTTATCCAAGAGGAGACATCCAATGAACTTGAAAATAACCTCATGATTAGAAGGATACTATGGAGTGAAAAAGATAAGAAAGATCCTATCAGGAACAGTTTGTTCAAGACCAGATGTAGAGTTGCAGAAAAAGTTTGGAAGGTCATTGTTGATAGTGGAAGCTCAGAGAATTTGGCATCAGAAGAAATGGTTGCAAATCTGAAGCTAGAAAGGATGAAACATTCCAGGCCCTATAAGATCTCATGGATCAAAGATGAGCACACATTAATGGTAAGTGAACAATGTTTTGTGAATCTGAAAATTGGAAAATACTATGATAAGGTGTTATGTGATATTATGCCAATGGATTGTTGTCATATTTTGTTGGGTAGACCTTGGCAATATGATAGACATGCTATACATGATGGAAGGTTGAATAGATATTCTATTTGGGTCGATGGTAAGAAACAAATTTTGTTACCTTTGGTTGAAGAATCTGTTGAAGAGTTATGTACATCTATGAAGGTTTGTTTGATGGAAGGTAGATAGTTTGTTAAAGATCTGAAAAGAGATGATATTTGTTATGCTTTGATTCCTAACAAAACAAGTAAGAATGCAGAAGATGACATACCCATAGAAGTTGAGAAGTTGCTGACTGAATACAAAGAAATTATTTCAGAGAATGTACCTGATGGTTTGCCACCAATCAGAGATATCAGTCATTGTATGGATTTGATTCCTTGAGCTATTTTACCAAACAAGGCACCTCATCGGTTAACATGAAAAGCTTAACCGATAAGTTCATGAATTGTTGAACAAAGGCTTAATCAGAGAAAGTTTAAGTCCATGTGCAGTACCTGATATGTTAGCACCTAAGAAGAATGGAGAATGGAGAATGTGCACTGATTCTAGAGCAATAAATAAGATCACAGTGAAGTATAGGTTTCCTATACCAAGAATGGATGACATAATGGATTGTTTGAGTGGAGAAAAGTATTTTACCAAAATTGATTTGAAGAGTGGATATCATCAGATCAGACTCAAAGAAGGTGATGAATGGAAGACTGCTTTCAAAACAAAAGAAGGTTTGTATGAGTGGTTGGTTATGCCTTTTGGTTTAACTAATACACCAAGTACATTTATGATATTGATGAATGAAGTTTTGAAGAAATTTTTGAATAAATGTGTGATTGTATACCTAGATGATATTCTGATATTCAGTAAGACCAGAGAAGAGCATTTGATGCACATAAAACAAGTTTTATAGAGATTGAAAGAGGAAAAGTTGCTGATAAATCTAAAGAAGTGTTCCTTCATGAAAGAGGAGCTTGTGTATTTGGGTTTTGTGATTTTAGCTGATGGATTGAAGATGGATCTAGAAAAGGTTGAAGCTTTATTGAGTTGGCCTACACCTGAGAATGTTACTGAGGTAAGATCATTTCATGGATTGGCAAGTTTTTATAGAAATTTTATCAGAAATTTCAGTTCTATTTGCAATGCTATGACTGAGACAATGAGAGGAGACAAAAGAGAATTCAAATGGACACATGGAGCTGATAAGATTTTTAAAGCTTTGAAGTTGAAGGTTTCTGAATTATGTGTGCTAGCCTTGCTTGATTTTAATAAGGTATTTCAAGTTGAATGTGATGCAAGTGGAAGTCCAATTGGAGTTGTATTGACTCAAGATGGTAAACCTATTAATTTCTTTAGCAAAAATTTGAATGATGCAAAGAGAAAATATTCTATCTATGATCAATAATTCTATTCTATTGTGCAAGATATGAAGAAATGGAGGCATTACTTGATGCCAAATGAATTTGTGTTGTATACTGATCATAAGGCTTTACAGTATTTGGGTAGTCAAAACAAGTTGAATCAGAGACATATGAAATGGGTAGAGTATTTGCAGAGCTTTACATTTGTGATTAAGCATAAGAGTGGAGTTTCTAATAGAGTTGTTGATGCATTAAGTAGAAGAAGTTCTTTGTTGATTGAAATGAGAATTGAAGTTCTTGGTTTTGATGACATGAAGAAATTGTATAAAGATGATCCTGATTTTTTAGAGCAATGGAGAGTATGCAGAGCACCTAATATAAATCAATCAAGTAAGTATGAAGATTATTTCATTCAGGAAGATAAGTTGTTCAAAGGAATTCAGTTGTGCATACCAAGAGGATCAATGAGAGTCAATTTGATAAAAGAGAAACATAGTAGTGGATTGGCTAGACACTTTGGCATTGATAAAACATTGAGTTTGCTAAAGGAGAGGTATTTTTGGCCTCAGTTGTATAAAGATGTTCAAAAATTTGTGAGAAGTTGTGGAGTCTATCAAGTTGAAAAAGGAGTGAGTCAGAATACTAGTTTGTATACACCTAATACTGTTCCTGAGAAACCTTGGAGTGATATCAGCATGGATTTTTTTCTTGGAGTTCCGAGGACACAAAGAGGTAATGATTCCATATTTGTTGTTGTAGATAGATTTTCTAAGATGACACATTTCATACCATGTAAGAAAATGTCAGATGTAGTACATATAGCAGATCTTTTCTTTAAGGAGATTGTCAGATTGTATGGATTACCAAGAAGTATCATCTCTAACAGAGACAGTAAGTTTGTAAGTTATTTTTGGAGAACACTTTGGAAGAAGTTGAGTACTGAGTTGAAGTTTAGTTCTACATTTCACCCACAGACTGATGGACAAAAAGAGGTTGTAAACATAAGTTTGGGTAACTTGTTGAGATGTTTAGTTGGTGACACACCAGGCAATTGGGATTTGATGTTGGAACAAGCAGAGTTTGCATACAACACTTTAGTAAATAGAAGTACTGGAAAGACACCTTTTGAGATTTTTCATGGCACTCAACCTAGAGGTATATCAAATTTGAGAGACATTGTTGGTGAAGAGAAAAGAAGTGCTGAAGAAAAAGAATTTGCAGAATTTATGAAAACATTGCATGAGGATGTGAAGCAAAAGCTGGAGAAAAGTAATCAGTAATACAAAGATGATGTAGATAGATCAAGAAGACATAAGACATTTGAAGTTAGTGATGCTGTGATGGTTCATTTGAAGAAAGGAATATTTCATATTGGAACATATGGGAAACTGAAGATGAAGAAATTTGGTCCTTGTAAAATACTGAGAAGGTTTAACAGTGGAAATGCTTATGAAGTTGAATTACCTGATGACATGGATATATCACCTATTTTCAACATTTCAGACTTGAATGAATATCATGAACTTGATGAAGAAATAACTCTACCAAGTGATTATCCTAAGAAGCAGATAGAAGAAGTTGAGAAGATCCTGAAACAGAGAGTTTGTAGAAGTACAAGAGGAAAGGAATACATGGAATATTTAGTAAAGTGGAAAAATAGACCAATTGAGGACTCATCTTGGATTTCTCAATATAAGTTGGATTCATTTCAGGTTGGACCTGATACATGATTTGGGGAATCATTTATTTTCAACCCCAGGTGTCTGATGCAGGAGCATCTTGGGTCCTTGGCAATCCTGCTCAACCAAAAATAAGTTTACTTATGTTTTCTATTGTTTTACAATCTATTGGGTTCTAGCTTTGCTGACGGGTCTTTGTGACCTCTTTTCCTAATGAGTCTGATATTTCGATGATGCTTTTCCTGATGAGTTTCAGTGATGCTTTACCAACAGTTTTCTGATTTTTGGCGATGCTTTTCTCAACGCGTGTTTTCCTGATCTGGCCGACTTTTACACTTAATTCCCATGGCTAAATTAATGTGGGATCTCTCATTGGGATTTTTGTGGACCTAAATATGGGTCTTACCTTTGTAATTGAGCACCGACTACTTTTTTGGGCTCTTGTATTTACTCTTTTGTATGTTCTTAGTTTAGGAATCATTCTTAGAGCAAGAAGGAAAATATTAGGATATTGAAGATTTGAGATATCTGTTGTAGGAAGATCATTGTAATACATTCTGATGTATATGGCTGTAACCAGGAAGGCCTTACAGCCTGGCATGTATTGAGTTTGATTATTAATGATAAAGATCCTTGCATTTCTCTTCTCTCACTATGTTGTATAATTCCGCATTGAATTCGCAAGCTGGTTGGCTTTGGGTGTGCCCTAGGCCCCATAGTCAACCACCCTTGCATCAAATATGTAGGCTAATGTAGCCTTCAGTCATTTTATTGACTGGAAGACAAGGGTTTGACCCCTAGTCTCTTTCTCAAGTACTTGAATGTATCCATGGATAGTGGCTTGGTGAAGATATCGGCCAATTGTTCTTTTGATTGCACATACTCAAGTATCACTTCCTTTGCTTGAACTTGTTCTCTCAAATAATGATACTTGATGGCAATGTTTTAAGTCTTGGAATGCATGACTAGATTCTTGGAAATGTTTATTACACTGGTGTTATCACAATAGATAATCACTGGTTCTAAGATCTTCATATGGATACCTTCCATCAACTATTTTATGCATGCAATATTTGAGCAATTTGCAGTAGTAGAAACATACTCTGCTTCTGTAGTAGACTGAGAGATGCATCCTTACTTCTTGCTTATCCATGTGACAAGTTTGTCACCCATAAGGAATGCTCTTCCGGTCACCAAAATTTCCAGCCCAATCAGCGTCGGTAAACACCTTAAGTTCAAATTTTCCTTCTCTTCTATACCATAAGATATATTCCTTAGTATTCTTCAGATATCTTAAAATTCTTTTCACAGCAGTCATATGTGATTCCTTGGGGTTAGCAAAAATTCTAGCAACAATTCCTACTGCATGTGCAATATCTGGTCTAGTGTGTACAACATACATGAGTTTTCCAATCATTGATCTGTACAAAGTCTGATTTACCTCTGTTGTCTTGTTCTCCTTTGTTAGCTTACATCTAGTAGCCATCGATGTTCCAACTGGTTTGGAATCTTCCATCTTCAATATTTTTAGGACCTCTTTAATGTATTTTGACTGTGTAATGAAGATACCTTCACTTTGTTGAATGATGTGTAGACCAAGAAAGAACTTGACCTCTCCAAACATAGACATCTCAAACTCTTTGATCATCTCATTAGCAAATGATTTTCATAGCATATCATTGCCTCCAAATATGATGTCATCAACAAATATTTCAGCAATCAAAGTGTTAGCATCAGTATCTTCCTTCAAATAAAGATTATTGTTTTCACTAGTCCTTACAAATCCAATACTTATAAGATAGGAATGAAGTCGTTCATACCAGGAACTAGGAGCTTGTTTTAGTCCATACAAGGCTTTATGAAGTCTACATACCATGTTTTTCTTGTCTGGATCTAAAAACCCTTATGGTTGTTCAATGTATACCTCTTCTTCAAGTATTCCATTCAGGAATGCAGACTTTACATCCATTTGATATACCTTGAATCCTTTGAATGCAACATAATCAAATAGTATTCTTACACCTTCTAGCCTAGCAATGGGTGCAAAGGTTTATCCATAGTCAATACCTTCCTCTTGTGCATACCCCTTGCATACTAGTCTTGCTTTGTTTCTTGTGACTTCTCCATTCTCATTCAACTTATTCTTGACTATCCATTTAGTACCAATGACATTCTTGTCATCTGGTCTTGGCACAAGTGACCATGTCTTTTACTTTTCAATCTTCTCAATCTCATCATTCATAGCACTTATCCATTCTTCATTATCAAGTGCACCATTGACAGATTTTGGCTCAAACTCACAAATTAAAAAATTTGAGTTTTAAGACTTACTTCTTGTTCTTGTACCATCTTTCTTATCTCCTATGATCTAGATCTCTGGATGGTTCTTTCTTACATATCTTGAAAGTATAGGTACAACTCTTTGTCTATCAGCCTGACTGTCAGTATTTATAGCCTGACCGTCAGTTGCAACATTCTATTGTTATGGAATTAAGCACTATTGCTCGGGCAGAGTGTTGGGTTCTTCACAGTATACAAACTTATTGTAGTCTTCTGGTTCTTTTGTGCTTTCCAGCTCATTATTTTCTATGAATTCATCTATATTTACATTTTCACTTTCAAATATTTTGTTAGAAGCCTTGATAAAACATTTATAAGCTTTGCTCTTGGTGGAATACCCTAGAAAGATACCTTCCTCACTTTTGGCATCAAGCTTTCCATTTCTATCATCCTTTAAGATATAACATTGACTACCAAAGATTTTGAAGTAACTTACATTGGATGTTTTACCATACCATAGCTCATAAGGTGTCTTGTTTGTGTATTTCTTCAATTGTACTATGTTTAGTGTGTAGTTAGCAGTACTGACAACTTCCCTCCAGAATATTTGGGTGATGCCTTTCTCTATCATCAGTGTTCTAGCATAATCAACTATTGATATGTTCCTTCTCTCAGCAATCAAATTTTGTTGTGGAGTTCTTGGTGCAGAAATGTATCTTTTTATACCATGCTCATTAAAAAAATTAGTGAATTCATCTGATATAAATTCTCCTCCTCTATCTGATCTTAAACATTTCAGATCCTTACCACTTTGTTTCTCTACCATATCCTTATACCATTTAAACATCTTGAATGCTTCAGATTTATCTTTTAGAAACATAACTGTCATCATTCTAGAGTAATCATCAACAAAGAGAATAAAATATCTATCTCCATAATAAATCTTTGTCCTCATTGTTCCACATAAATCAGTATGGACTAATTCTAGAATATCATCAGATGTATGGGTTTTACTTTTGAAACTAGACTTTGTCATCTTACCTTTTTGACAATTCTTGCACATGATGTTGTCGGGCATTGTCATCATCGGTAAGACTCTTACATTTCTTCCTCTGCTTATTTTAATCATGTTGTCAAAATTCACATGATAGAATCTTTTGTGCCACAACCATATGTCTTCGTTTCTAGTCATTAAGAAAGTGGTGTTAGTATCATTCAGATAGAATAAGTTACCTTTTGTCTATTCACCAGTACCAATCAATCTTCCTAATTCATTGAAGATCTTTGCCTTGTTATTCTCAAATGCTACTCTGTGACCTGAATTATTCAGCTGAGAAATACTCAACAGATTATAATTCAATCCTTTTACCGAATAAGAATTTTCACATTTAATCAGGTTATTCAACATTATAGTACCTTTACCTTCAAATGGACAAGGTGAATCATTACCCATTCTTACTGTACCACCATTATAATACTCAAAAGTGTTAAACTTTTCTTTGTCACCAGTCATGTGGTGAGTGTAGCCACTATCTATAACCCAGATGTCATTTTTGCTAACCATAGATATGAGTGCAGTTTCTACATACCTTTCATCTTCATTTGAATCATCTTTCACAACCACAAACACCATCTCGATGTCTTCATCAGGTTCGGTGTCAGTATCTTCATCTTTGCAAGCAGCTAGGTA
>MU228146.1:169117-191332 GCA_018584345.1 Thuja plicata | reverse complement strand
GATCTTCTTCTTCACTTTCACTTTCACTATCTCTTCTAGATGTGTGTCTATGAATTGATTTTCTTATTCTCATAGAAGACTTAAATGCAGACTCTAAGTTTGGTAAGACACTATTATCAAAGTTATTAATCTCAAATTAAATCAGTCTACCAATTAAGCTATCAAGAGTAACTGTATCATTTTGTCTCACATGTACAAGCTTCAGTTTGTCCCACATCTTCTTTGTAGTTTTGCAATCTTTGACATCTTCAAATTTAGCATCAGAGAGTGAGGAAGAAATCTCTATAACCATGCAGTTGTGCTTATGCTTTTCTCTCAATTGATCTACTATCAATACTCATGTGGGAAACACATATTCAATATCTAGGAATTGAGTAACATCATTACCAATACCTGATAAGTGGAGTCTTATCCTGCTTTTCCATGAAGCAAAAATTTCTTTGTTCAACTTGGGCACATCTCGTCTGTTCATCTTGTGATCTTTGACTTAGGTATTGAAACCTTCCTTTCTAAGCACACAAGCTTTGATACCAATTGTTAGTAATAACTAAGAGGGGGGGGGGGGGGGGGGGTGAATCAGTGGCCTCAAAAATTTATCCTTCAAACTTAACCACCAATCAATAAACCTTAGATTATTATGTCCCTACAAGATGCATGCCATGAAATACTATTACTAATTAACTGTCTATCAGTTTTTCTCTATCAATCCTTATTCTTTCTTGATTATCGATAAGTAGTATAGCTATTTACCGAAACTCAATAAATAAGAAGAGTATACCAATCAATCCTGAGTTAGCTATGTAAGATACAAAACAACAAAGAAATGAATCATACACACATAGCACATGAATTTTAACATGGAAACCCTGTTAAGGGAAAAACCACTAGGACCGATACCCCAAATTTTCACTCTTCTAAAGTGAGCCCTGTTAGGAGCCAACCTTGTTAAAGGTCACAAACACACTATTAAGTGAAACCTTGTTAGAGGATTTTATACATAGAGGTTGTCACTTAGTATCAGGCATCTATTGCTACCATCCTTGAATCAGCCTCCTTCTTAGACTGTTAATAGGTATCAGGAAAATCCAATTCTACTTTCATGAATCAACCTTTTTGGCACTCCTTGGGATGTACCTCAATATATAGAAGACTGTTAAGTCTTGCTTGGTTAAGAGACTTGATGCTTCAATGGTTAAACTGAAAAACTATGACCTGTTCATATTACAAATTTGAATTGCAAATTTTAGATTTATTTAAGTACATTACCTCTATGATCAATGTATCAATTCAATCCTTTATGCTCCATACTTTCTTCTCTGTGATGCTGTGCTTCACTATTCATCGGTGTTTGCAGAATTCCTTAGCTCTCCTTCAGCTTGTTTGATCAAGACTATATGAATTTATTCTTCATCAGATTCTCTTTAGAATCCTCTATCTATTCACTCCCCTTAATCCCATTCATAAATGAATTAAGCTTGTCTCTTATATAATGATGTGAGTGTTCCAAATGGCTTGCTTGCACAATCTCCTAAGAATATTTTCTTTATCTTCTTCAAGGATCCTAATCTCCTCTAGGTCCTTATTAGGCTTAGATCATTATCTAAGTCCTAATCCTACTCTTCTCTAAGAGTCTCCACTTTGCGCTTCACCTTTGAAAGACTATCACCCTAGTATTTGCTTCACTTCTTCACTTCTCCTACTTACACTTAGAAGTGTCTAAGTTCCAATTTCCACTCTAACACTCATGAATCACTTGTAGGGGTGTCAATCACCATGTAGAAATTGCATTTTATCACAATTGAATCCATCTTGAGGGATCTCATTGCCCATTTTCAATCGAGCCCAAGTTCTTGTCTCTAGGAGCCTAATTGACCGTACTTCCTTGTAGCCCTTGTCAGTGTGTTTTTCTCAGTTCTTTCAAGACTTTTCCAAAGAAATTGGAAATATAAGACCATATAAAGATACACTTTTCCATTTTATAAAGGATTTTGTAGGTTTTAGTTTCATAAGTCCTCCGTACATAGGATTCCTACAACCTAGGGTCAATAGGGCTAATAGGCCTAATTTCTAGGATAGTCTGCAACACTATGCAAAACTTGTTTAAAACTTGGTCTCCATGATTGTTATGAACTGAAACAATTCATTATGTTAAGGTAACACTAAAACCTGATTGGAAATGTACTTAGACCGTATAGTACCTCACTACCCTGCATGTGAATGCACATTGTTTCACCTCCAAACCACTAACCGAACAGTGCATGCTCGCCTAGGGCTTGGATCTAAAAATAGAAAATTGACTTTCTTTGACTCCTAACTCTACACATATGTACACTAATGACTCCTCTAACATATCCATCTACCCTTAGGTGTTTCCCATGATTAAATTTCATGGGGGAGCCATGACTTGACTGACTAGTCAAGACAGGACCAGTGAGTCTCCTGAACACAAAAATATTTGAACTAGACCTTAAAATACCTCAGAAAAACTAACTTAATGAATGAAAAATGTTACAAACTATATTAAGAACACCAAACAATAATCATCTTGAAGCTTTCAATCCATACAATGGCATTGTTTCAATGAAATTCTCAAGATTCTTAGAAAACTAGAATTGCAGAGCTCTATTCCAACTTCACACTTGTTACAATGAATGAATAACTAGATGATTCAAGTATCTTTCTCCATTAGATGCCTTCTTCCTTCATTCTAGGTCTTGTTGGTCGATTCCCCACTCCTAGTTTCAAGGATAATCCAAGGTAACCGTGTTGCATGCAACTTTTGCAATAATTGCAAATGTTGTCATGACAACAATTTAGCAACTTTTGGCATCTTTTCCATTATGCCTTCTCCCTACATTTTAGGACCTCCAACCTCTCTATTTCAAGGATCCAAGATCATTTAAGGCCTCAAAGCATCTCTATGTCCACATTTAAGAGTTTAGGACACATTCATGACTCCAATCCCACATTTAACAATTAAGCCTAATAAATTGAAAAACTACTAACAATGGCTATTGTTGTGGCCTTAGTCCTAATGAATAACTCACTTATCCCACATTACAATGACCTACTAAGGTCTAAACACAAACTAACCTATCTTGACTTGGCCAATGTCAAGTACAAGCCAAAATGAAAACAACTTGGAGGTTAGCCTAGGTGTGCTCCTACACCATCCTCCCCAAAACACAAAGTTAAATCCACCCTTGGATTGAGGATGCTTGGATCAATCTCCATCTTGTTGAACTCTAATTCTTTGAACCATATTGCATCAGAATTGGTTTGATCATTCCTTTTGATCAAGTCCTCCTTATACTCTTTTGTTCTAGTTTTCTTGTATACTCTTGTATCCAGTATGCTGTCAGCTCCTGTAATTGTAGCAGAGGGTAATTGTAGATCTTCCACATCTCTGATCACTTCTTGGAGACTCTGATCCATGTCTTGATGTGGTCCTTCTCATCTGCAACTTGTGAGTGTCTCCCTTCTGAAGTCTAGATTTGTTAAGGTGCACCATGACCATGTCACCCACATTGAATTGAACTGTTCTTCTAATTTCATCAATCTTTGCTTTATGTTTCAAGGTGTTATCTGTGAAGGTTTTCTGGACTGTATCATGTATTTCTTGCATTGCACAAGAAAAGTCATCTACATATCCACTTTCCTTCACTCCATCCTTTAAGTATCTCAACTCATATACACCTCTAGGGTGTAATCCATACACTATCTCAAAGGGGCTCTTCCCTGTTGATCTATTGATGGTGTCATTATAGGCATACTCAGCCTATCCAATCAATTGATCCCATTGTTGTCCATACTCCTTTTTCAAGCACCTTAGTAGATTTCCAATGCTTTTATTCACCACTTCGGTTTGATCATAAGTTTGGGGATGGTAGGCAGACCCAAAGGATAAATTAGTGCCTAATCTTTGCCAAAGTCTTCCAAAAATGACTCATAAATTTGGTGTCTCTATCAGACACAATGCTCTTAGGTAGCCAATGGATTCTTACTATCTCTTTGAAGAAGAGAGAGGCTATTTGGCTGACATCATTAGTGGTCTTGCATGGCACAAAGTGAGACATTTTACTAAACCTATCCACAACCAAATAAACACTATCCATGCCTTGTCTTGATTTGGGTAACCCAACTACAAAATCCATGCTCAAGAAATCCCAAGGCGTAGTGGGAATAGGTAGTGGTTGATAAAGACTAGAATTTGAAGAAGTACCCTTGGCTCTCTAACATACAATGCAATTCTCCACATACCTCTTAACATCAAGGTTCATTCTCGGCCAATAGTAGAACCTTTGAACTAGTTCTTGTGTCTTAGTGATCCCAAAGTGACCACTCAATGCACCATTGTTATTTTCTTGTATCATATTCTCCCTAATAGAGCCTCTAGGGACACATAACTAATTTCCCTTAAACAAAAGGTTACTTTGAAAAGTGTATTCATCATACTCATTATGAAAGTGGTTCTTGTATTCAGCACATACATTGTATATGTCTGCAAATCCTCATCTTTAGCATATAGATCCTTGAAGTGATTTATTCGCATGCTCTTCAGTTGAATTTCTTGGATAGTGAGAGCTCTTCTAGATAATACATCTGCAACATTATTGAGGAGATCTTTCTTATGTTTGATGTTAAAGGTGTAAGCTTGCAGATATTCCACCCATTTCATGTGTTTGTGGCTCAACTTCTCTTGAGAATTCAGAAAACTTAAGGCTTGATTGTTTGAATAGACAATGAAATCCTTGGGAAACAAATAGTGTCTCCACTTTCTCAAAGATTGAACTAATGCATACAACTCAAGATCATAAGAAGAATACTTCTTCTTTTCTTCACTCAACTTCTCTGAATGAAATGCTATTGGTCTACCCTCTTGGCTTAGGATAGCCCCAATAGCTATGTTACTTGCATCACACTCAATGGTGAAAAGATTCTCAAAGCTTGGCAAGACTAAGACAGGTTGGGTAGGAATCTTTTCTTTCAATAACTCAAAGCTCTTAGTGGCTTGTTCATTCCATATGAACTTGGTCTTCATTCCTCCTTTGATTGTGTCTAACATAGGAGCATAAATAACATTAAATTTCCTTATGAACTTCCTATAATACTGAGCAAGGCCATGAAAAATTCTTACCTCGGTTGCTGTCCTTGGATTAGGCCAATTCATAATGGCTTCCACTTTACTCTTGTCCATTTTTAGATTACCATGAGATAGAACAAATCCTAGGTACACTAGCTCTATTTTGATGAACTCACACTTCTCCAGGTTAATCATTAACTTCTCTTCATGAAGCTTCTTGAGTACTAATTCCACATGCTTGAGGTGTTCCTCTCTTGTGTTACTAAAGATGAGTATATCATCCAAGTATACCACTATAAACTTTCCAATGTGTTCCTTGAGTACTTCATTCATCAACCTCATAAAAGTTGATGGAACATTTGATAGGCCAAATGAAATGAATAGCCATTCATACAGCCCTTTAGTAGTCTTGAAGGCTGTCTTCTATTCATCTCCTTCATTCACCCTTATCTGACGATATCCACTTTTTAAATCTATCTTTGTGAAGTACCTTGCACCTCCTAGACAATCCATCAAGTCTTCTATCCTAGGGATAGGGAACCTATATCTGATAGTGATCCTGTTAATGGCTCTGGAGTCAATACATAACCTCCAAGTACCTCCTTTCTTAGGGGCTAGGACTGTGGGTAAAACACAAGGACTAATACTCTTCCTTATAAGACCTTGTTCTAGTAACTCTTGAATTTGCCTAGCTATTTCATCATTCTGTTAAGGGGTCATCTTTTTGGCCGCCTTATTGGGTAGGGTAGCTCCAGGAATATGGTCAATCTTATGACTTATGGGTCTTATAGGGGGTAAGGTTGATGGTTGTCCATCACTTACAATACCTTCATACTTCTATAACATTTCTTGTATCTCTTGTGGCAGCTCTGTCCTCTTTACCATTTTATCTTCCACTTCCTTGAGCTTCAACATTAGTGGAAAGCCAACTCCTTCTCCTTCCTCTATGGCTTCCAAGAACTCTTTCTCACTCACCATTAGTACATTAGGACCTGCTATCTTCACCTCTATATCTTCTAACAATGACTATATTTTGAAAGTCATTTTATCCTTCTTGAAAGTATAGGAGTTCTTCACTCCATCATGGATAGCTTGGCGATCAAATTTTCACGGCCTTCCTAGGAGAAAATGACATGCTTCCATGGGAAGTACATGATATAGAAAATTGTCCTTATATCTCCATATAGAGAACTCCACCCATGCTTTCTCATTCACTAAAACATGTTGTCCCTTATTGAGCCATGTGACCTTGTAAGGATGGGTATGAGGTATCCTTGTCATGCCTAGGTTGCTGTCTACTTCCTCTAACACAATGTTGTCAGTAGACCCTAAGTCTATAATGACTCTACATACTTTTCCCATCACCTTATACTTGATCCTAAACAAGGACCTCCTTTGGCTTGGTTCCTCCTTAATTGGCTCCTTGATCAATGTTCTCCTCATCATGAGGTTCTCACCTTCCTCTAAATTTAATGGCACTTCAAGGTGATTTTCAGTTGCATTTGTGTCTTCTTGGACCTGATTAGTCCTCTTGTTACCTCCTTTATAAGTACTACCCTTCTCTAGACACCTATAGGCAGGGTGTCCCATTTGGTTACAATGGTAACATTTCATATTGGCAAAGTAATTGCCTCTTCCCTGTCCACCACTTCTTCCTCTAAAATTTGAGTTCCTTCCTCTTCCACCTCTGCTAGAAATTGATTCTTGTTGCTCATTGTATTTGAATTCTCCTTGTGTCCTTAATTCTGAGCTCCTTCCACCATAGCCACCTCTTTGTCCTCTACTATCTCTTCCTCTACCTCTTCCTTTATAACTTTGTTCTTGCTTTCTTTTTCCTTTCTCCTCTATCTTCAAAGCCATTTGATAGCATTGGTGGATGTTTTTCAAGTTCACAAGACTCATGTCTTCTTGAATAGACCATTTGAGTCCATTCAAATACCTAGCTAGCTTGATGCTTTCATCTTCAACCACTTGTGACCTTAAGCACAATTTTTGGAACTCTTCGATGTAGTCTTGGACATCCAAGTCTTTTTTTTTGAGATTATGTCTTCTCCTATGTATCTGCACTTCATAATCATCAGGAAAATAGGTCTGCTTCATCTTAGTCACCATGCCTTTCCATGTGGCTATAGGAATCTTTCCTTCTTTCTCTCTTTTAGTTTGAACAAAATTCCACCATGTGAGAGCTGAACCTCTCAATCTTGACTTGGCCACATTTACTTTTTGGGCCTCTGTGATACCATCACATTCAAAATGGTTCTCTATGCTGTCTATCCAATCCACAACTAAATCCGGTTCCATTTGTCCACTAAATAGTGGCACACCCTCCAAAGCTCTACCACTTAAAGCCTTCAATGCATTTAAGAAGGGTTGTTGGTCACTGATAGGGTCTGGGGTTGGATCTTCCTCTTCTAGATCCACTCCTTTCTCCCTTGCTTCTTCTTCTTCTTTCTAGTCTATCTTATCTTTCATCTTCTCAGGTTTGTCTTGGACTTCTCCCAAGAGTTGCTCCATTTGAGACAATCTTTCTCTTAGCAACTTGTTGTCTTCTTCTTGATCTTCTACCTTTTTGGCTAACTCAGAATTATTCACCATGGTTTTAAATTTATTTGAACTTCCAGGTGTATTCTCTCCCACTGATTCAGTAGGCTGAAACATCCACCACAAGCTTGATCTTTAACCTGGCTCTGATACCAATATGATGTGAGTGTTCCAAATAGATTGCTTGCACAATCTCCTAAGAATATTTTCTTTATCTTCTTCAAGGATCCTAATCTCCTCTAGGTCCTTATTAGGATTAGATCAATAACTAAGTTCTAATCCTACTCTTCTCTAAGAGTCTCCACTTTGTGCTTCACCTTTGAAAGACTATCACCCTAGTATTTACTTCACTTCTTCACTTCTCCTACTTACACTTAGAAGTGTCTAAGTTCCAATTTCCACTCTAACACTCATGAATCACTTGCAAGGGTGTCCATCACCATGTATAAATTGCATTTGATCACAATTAAATCCATCTTGAGGGATCTCATACCCATTTTCAATCGAGCCCAAGTTCTTGTCTCTAGGAGGCCTAATTGAGCGTACTCCCTTGTAGCCCTTGTCAGTGTATTTTTATCAGTTCTTTCAAAAAATTTCAAAAGAAACTAAAAATATAAGACCATATCTAGATACCCTTTTCCATTTTATAAAGGATTTTGTAGGTTTTAGTTTTATAATTCCTCCGTACATAGGATTCCTACAACCTAGGGTCAATAGGGCTAATAGGCCTAATTTCTAGGACAGTCTGCAACACTATGCAAAACTTGTTTAAAACTTGGTCTCCATGATTGGTATGAACTTTAACAATTCATTATGTTAAGGTAACACTAAATCCTAACTAGAAATGTACTTAGACCATACATTACCTCACTACCCTGCTTGTGAATGCACATTCTTTCACCTCCAAACCACTAACCGGACAGTGCATGCTCGCCTAGGGCTTGGATCTAAAAATATAAAATCAAATTTCCCTACTCCTAACTCTACACATATGTACACTAATGACTTCCCTAACATATCCATCTACCCTTAGGTGTTTCCCATGGTTAGATTTCATGGGGGAGCCATGACTTGACTGACTGGTCAGGACAAGACCTGTGAGTCTCCTAAACACAAAACAATTTGAACTAGAACTTAAACTACCTCAGAACAACTAACTTAATGAATGAACAATGTTACAAACTATCTTAAGAACAAAAAAAAATCATCAGCTCGAACCTTTCAATCCATACAATGGCACTGTTTCAATGAAATGCTCGGGATTCTCAGAAAACTAGAATTGTTGAGCTCTATTCCAACTTCACACTTGTTACAATGAATGACTAACTAGATTATTCGAGTATTTTTCTCCATTAGATGCCTTCTTCCTTCATTCTAGGCCTTGTTGGTCGATTCCCCACTCCTAGTTTCAAGGAGAATCCAAGGTAACTGTGTTGCATGCAACTTTTACAATAATTGCAAATGTTGTCATGACAATAATTTAGCAACTTTTGGCATCTTTTCCATTATGCCTTCTCCCTACATTTTAAGACCTCTAAGCTCTCCATTTCAAGGATCCAAGATCATTTAAGGCCTCAAAGAATCTCTATGTCCACATTTAAGAGTTTAGGACACATTCATGACTCCAATCCCACATTTAACAACTAAGCCTAATAAATTGAAAAACTACTAACAATGGCTATTGTTGTGACCTTAGTCCTAATGACTAACTCACTTATCCCATATTGCAATGAACTACTAAGGTCTAAACACAAAATAACCTATCTTGACTTGGCCAATGTCAAGTACAAGCCAAAATGAAAACAACTTGGAGGTTAGCCTAGGTGTGCTCCTGCACCATATATACATGATATTCATTTTTTCTTGATTCTTGATTCTTGGCGTGAAAAACAATCCAACCAATTAGATTTAAAGCATAACTCCTGATTTGTCTCGTAGATATCTTCTTGCCAACATTACCAATCAGATTTAAATCAATCACTTATCTCTGGTTGAATAAAACAAAGTAGACAACCAGTTAAGTCGATCTTTAGCTCTGCCAGCTAGATATTTTGTCATTTTTTGAACTTTCTTTTCCGTCAGTCATCACTACAGTTAGTTGTCAGTGACAACTAATAGTTCCATTGGTGAGACTCCAGTTAGCTTTGTTATCTCCAGCCATCGGGCATCATTGGAATTTTACTCATCGGGCAACACTGTCTTTAACTCGTTGGGTAACCTTCTGACTTTGCTCATTGGGCATCTTGTGGCTTTGCTTCATCGGGAAACACTATACTTCTGATCATTGGGTATCATTATGACTATTCTTCTTTTCTCTAACCATCGGTGTGCACTCTATCAGTTTTGTTTGTTACCAAGTGAATACTTGACTTTTATGCATTTCTGAAAGCATAACCTTTGTTCCATTGATTCTCTGAAGTCTTTTGCATTATGTACATGACCATACAGATGATATTAAGTTGACATCAATGACAATACAATACATTAACTGATTTAATGCCTTGCATTATCTTCAACTTAACATTGTCAAACATTCAATCAGTTACATGTCATCATATCCAAGAGGAAATCACCTTGTGGACTCCTAGAACCATCCACAAGTGTTTCTAACTTGCATTGAAAGTAGAAGAGAAGAACAAAAAGAAATCAGAATCAAACTTCAGAGGAAGAGGTAGATGTAGAGAAGGAAGAGGACAAAGAGGCTATGTTGGAAGAGAATCAGATTCAAGGAAACCAAGTGAGAACAAGGTCACTAAAAACCAAGAAGGAAACTCAAATAGAGGAGGTTTCAACAGAGGTAGAGGCTCTAACACTAGTTGGAGAGGAAGGGGCAGCAACAATCAAGGAAGAGGAACATCCTACTTTTCCACCATGAAGTGCTACCATTGCAATAAGCTAGGGCATCCTACCTATAGGTGTCCTAAAAAAGGCTCTACTTCTCAAGGAGGTGGGAAGAGAGTTAATTATGTCCAAGAAGAATCAAGTTGCAGCAACAAGCCATCTGAGGTACCATTATAATCAGAGGAAGGTGAGAACCTCATTATAAAGAGGACCTTAATCAGAGAGCCAAGCAAAGAAGAACCAAGCCAAAGCAGGGCACTCTTTAGAGTGAAGTGCAAAATCACATGAAAGGTGTGTAGGGTCATTATTGAATTGGGCTCAACTGATAATATCATTAGTGAAGAGGCAGCCACCAAGCTAAAATTGAAGAGGATTCCATATGAAAACCCATACAAGGTTACATGGCTCAATGAAGGATAGTATGTGTTTGTAGGAGAACAAGAATGGGTAGAGTTCACCATTGGAAAGTATAAGGATAGAGTTCTATGTAACATTCTTCCCATGGATGCATTCCACCTTCTACTTGGAAGGCCATGGAAATTTGATAGGAAATCCATGCATGATGGAGCCAAGAATACCTACTCATTCAAGAAAGATGGAGTGACCCTCAAAATTTAGTCTCTGATAGAATAAGGAGAGATGAAAACATCAAGTCCAAGTGTGCTCATGGTTGATGAGAAAGAGTTCTTGAAGACCCTAGGAGAAGGAGAAGGAGTTGGGTTTGCTTTAGTATTGAAGCCAAAAGATGAAGCTGCTATCAAGAAATCAGAGATACCAAGATAAGTACAAGAAATGCTTGAAGAATATAGAGACATTGTGAATGATGGTCAGCCCACTCCCATACCTCCTAAGATAATTCTTAGCCACAAGATTGACTTCATACCAGGAAATACCTTACTCAAAAAAGCTTCCTATAAGATGACCCCTCAAAAAAATGAGGAAATAGCCAAGCAAATCCAAGAGTTATTAGACCAAGGCCTAATTAGCAAGATCATAAGCCCATGTGTAGTCCCTACTATTTTACCACCCAAAAAAGGAGGATCTTGGAGACTTTGTATTGATTTTAAATCCATTGATAGAATCACCATTAGGTATAGGTTCCCAATACCTAGAATTTAAGACCTAATGGACTGTTTAGGGGAGGGAAAATACTTCAGAAAAATTGACCTTAAGAGTGGCTACCACCAAATTAGGATAAATGAAGGAGATGAATGGAAGACAACCTTCAAAACTACAAAAGGTTTGTATGAATGGCTTGTAATGAAATTTGGTTTATCTATTGCTCCCCAAAATTTTGTGAGGCTTATGAATGAGGTATTGGTAGATAACATTTTAGTTTTCAGCAAAACTAAGGAGGAACATATTAGGCATTTGAAAATTGTTTTTAGGAAATTGTATGATGAAAATCTAATGATCAATTTGGAGAAATGTGACTTCACGAAACAGAAGCTTGTATATCTTGGTTTTGTTTTGTCTTAGGGTGACCTAAAAATGGATCAAGAAAAGGTGGATGTCATTCTAAGTTGGCCTAATCCCAAGGCTGCAACTAAGGTGAGAATTTTTCATGGTTTAGCTCAGTATTACAGAAAGTTCATTAGACTTTTCAATGGGATTTGTGTATCTATGTTAGACACCATTAGAGGTGGGATGAAGAAAAAGTTTCAATGGACACCATAAGTTGAGAAAGGGTTTGAAACACTCAAGGAGAAGATATCAAAGTTGCCTACTCTAGTTCTTCCAAGCTTTGATAAGATTTTTATAGTTGAATGTGATGCAAGTAATGTGGCCATTGGGGCTGTCATAAGCCAAGAAGGAAGACTAGTAGCTTTCCATAGTGAGAAGATAAATGATGCAAAGAAGAAGTACTCTTATTATGACTTAGAGTTGTATTCTCTAGTCCAAGCACTAAAGAAGTGGAGGCACTACTTTCTTCCAAAGGAGTTCATAGTATACACTGATAACCAAGCTCCCAGCTTCCTTAACTCTCAAGAAAAACTTAGCAGCAAACACATGAAGTGGGTGGAGTACCTACAAGCCTACACTTTCAATATCAAGAATAAAAAGGGAGTAAAAAACAAGGTTGTTGATGCATTAAGCAGAAGGCTTCTCATATTCCAAGAAGTTCAGCTACAAAGCATAAGTATTGATAGCTTCAAAGACCTATATGCTGAAGATGAAGATTTTGCCCAAAATCTACAAGGTATGCAAGGAGTTTAAAAACAACTTTCACGGTGAGTTCTCTAAATATACTTTATAGAATGATTTATTGTTTGAAGGAGGTCAGCTTTGTGTTCCTAGGGGGTCTATGAGAGAGAATTTAATTCAAGAAAAACACAATGGAGCACTTAGTGGTCATTTTGGAGTCAATAAGACTCAAGAGCTAGTCATTAGGTTCTATTTTTGGCCTAGAATGAATAGAGATGTTAGACAATATGTTGAGAGTTTTGTAGTGTGTCAAAAAACAAAGGGAACATCTTCCAATACAGGTCTTTATCAGCCACTTCAAATCCCAACTAGACCATGGGAATGCATAAGCATAGATTTTGTGGTTGGTTTGCCAAGAACAAGGCAGCGATATGATAGTATTTATGTTGTGGACAGATTTAACAAGATGGCACATTTTATACCTTGTAATACTATTCATGATGCTTGTAACATTTCTCAATTGTTTTTTAGTGGAGTGGTGAGGATCCATGAGACTGCCACTTAGTATTGTTTCAGACAGGGACACCAAATTCATGAGCCATTTTTAGAAGACCTTACGGAAAAAACTTGGCACTAACTTGTCTTTTGGATTTGCCTAACATCCACAGACAGATGCCCAAATAGAGGTGGTAAATAGGAGCCTTGGTAAATTTCTGAGATGCCTCACAAATGAGTATGGTCAAGCATGGGACCAACTCATTGGACAAGCTGAATATACATACAACAATACAGTGAATAGATCAACTGGTAAGAGTCCCTTTGAAATAGTTTATGGTTTTCACCCAAGAGGTATTTTTGAACTTAGATAATTGAAGGAATGAATGTGTGATAGTTGATATGATGAGGAATTTTCTCATTCCATGAAAGTGTGAGAAAGAACTTGACTAAAAATGCTGAGAAGGTGAAGCAAAAGGTGGATGCAAAAAAGAGGGATGTTTAGTTTCAGATTGGAGACTTTGTGATGGTACACTTGAACAAACATAGGCTGAAAAAAGGTTTTCCTCACAAGCTATAGATGAAGAGGATGGGTCCATGTAAGATACTTGCAAATCATGGAAAAAATTCATGCAAGGTGCAGTTGCCTAAAGACATTGGGCTGTCACCGGTTTTTAACATTGAAGATTTGGTAGCATACAAAGGACCCATTCAAGATGCTGATTAGAACCTTCAAGAGGTAATACAAGAGATAAAAGATCTAAAATTAACCCCTACTCCATCTATGAAAGCTGAAAAGATACTAGAATCAAGGGTCTACAAGAAGACTAGGAAAAAGGACTATATGGAGCACCTTGTCAAATGGCATGAAAAAGAAGATGCTGATGCTACTTGGATCAGAGAATCATAGTTCAAAAGGTTGAGCATTGACTCAAACATGCTCAATCCAAGGATGGATTAACCTGTCTTTTGTTTGGGGAAGTATGGTGCAGGAGCACAACTAGATTAACCCCTATATTTCTTTGTTTTTTCTTTGATCTTGGCATGTACTGACTCTATCCAAGTCAGGAGAGTTAGTTTAGACCTTAGAAAGTCATTTTATTTATTTCCCTAAGATGGATATGACTAGGTCAATCCATGACTAGATAGTTTTCTTAGTAGAGTTGTTTTGTGTGTTCTCTTGCGAATGTTGGAGAGATGAATCCTAGAGTGAAAAGAGGACTTGAATAGCTTAGGATATTTTTTTAATGACTTTGAGGATGGTCATTTTTCATATGCAAACAATTGGAGAACAAACCTCAAAGGTTGGAGTGATATTGCAAAAAGTTGTCATTTCTTGCCAAAGTTGTCAACTTGGCCAAAAAGTGCTAAAAATGGAAAAACAGGAAAGAATGATTATCGAGAGGATAAATCATGCTTATAAATCATAAATATTGCTTAATAAATTCTCAAGGAATATTCCAAGTCCCACTTAAATGGAAAATCCAAAAAGACAAAAAGTTGCCATGACAACTTTCAGATTTTGCATGACAACTCTAATGAAGATGTTGCAAACCGAGCTAGGAGAAGGAATGATGGTTTGTAATGCCTCAATAGATGATGGGAGGTTACATAGGATGTGGATAAACTATTAGAAACCATGATCTAGCATTTGTAACAGCAAGCAAAGAGATTGAATGAAAGAGTTTAATGGTGTTTTTGAAAAACAATCATAGTTTTGATATTTCCATTTGCATGTATGTGACAGAGGAAGTAACATCTCATTTTGGTAATTAATACTTTTTCATATGATCAAGATACATCTTTTCTCTTGAAAATAGGGTTAGATTGGAGGCCATTTTAATCATGTTTTAAAGGATTTTCTCACGACTGTTGCAATTTCCACAGTTTCACAGTGCCACTGCCATCTTCTTGCATGAAGGATAAAATGGATTAGAAGCTATTTTTTAGTGTTAATTTAATTTTATTCATGATTTTATTAGTCTTTTCAATTTAGATCACAAGTATAAAGGATGTCATCTTCTTATGTTTTAAAGAGTTTTGGTGTTGTGTCAATCTCCTGTCATAGTGGATAGTCTCCGAGCTATTTTTTCATTGCATGCATGGGATAATGGATTGAAACTCATGTTCTAACCCTAGATCCTTGAATATCATGCATTTACAAACCTTTTCAATTTAGTGATAAAGTTAGGAGGAAGTCATTGTGGTTAGTTTTGAAAATCATTTTTGTTTAGGCAGTGTGTTGCCATTGTTTGAGCAATTTAGGAATATGTGCTTTCCACTCCTTTTCCCACCATAGAAAATTTATGGGTTTTTAGTATTTGGGAATGGACTTGTATTATATGTTGTGAGCAGGAGCAGGGGCCCTAGAAATAAGTTTTGGAAATTTTAACATGATTCTCTAGGCGAGTTGATAGCACCCAGCTTGGCAACATCACAGCTTGTGAGCAAGGAATAGTGGATTGAATGCATTGAAAGCTTCAATCCAAGATTGGAATAAATTAGGGGGATGTGTATGTTGGTACTATTTCTTACTGAAGTAGTGCCCTATAATTTTCTTAGGGTCTCTTGTCATTGATAATGTCTAGGGCTTTGAAACTGAGTTTCAGAGTGTTCTTATGCCTTTGCAAAGTTTGTCAAACCCTTAAACTAATTGAAAATTATCAAAAATGACTAAAAAACCCTTATTTCCTTGGCCGATTCTATTTTCATGTTACTTTTTGGTCACTTAAGTCATGTGTCCATGCTGAATGGGTTACTTTTTGCCAAAAGATTGTATCATCCTAACCGCTTTAATAATTCCTAAGTCCCGCTATGTAAAGCATCTTTTATGTCATCATCCTATGTATCGAGAAAGTCAAAAAAGATTAGATGGCTCGCTTAAACACTTAAAAGAAAGAAGCATGACATCTAGCAGTTAAGTGAATAAGTGGTGATGATGTGTGTCCTTGGTGGGGCCGAGCATGTTGAGAGAGTCCTCAGTTAAAAGGTGAGCAACTATGAAAAGATCGGACGGCGCGCTTAAACGCTTAAAGAGAACATGCTCAACATCTAATAGTTAAGTGATTAAGCAGAAGCGACGCGTGTCCTTGGTGGGGCCAGATAGTTGTAAAGGTATTCTGTTAAATAGTGCACAAGTTTGAAAAGATCAAATGGCCCGCTTAATCGCTTAAAAGAAAAGTGCACAGAATCTAACAAGCAAGCGATTAAGCGAAGGTGACACCTGTCCAAGGAAGAATGTGGGTCCATTTGTAGAAAAGTTAATAGGTGTTAAAGCCTGAAAAGATCTGACAATCGGCTTAATCGCTTATACTCAAGATGCTTGACATCTAACGAGTAAGCGATTAAGCGGTGATGACATCTGGCAGTTGGTGGGCCCAGGCATTCAGAGCTGACGAGAGTTTAAATTTCAGTTAAGTTATTCTATATCTGACAGCTTGCTTAATCGCTTTATGGAAAAGTGCTCGACATCTAACAAGTAAGCGATTAAGCGGTGATGAAATCTGGCAGTTGGTAGGCCCAGGAATTCAGAGCTGACGAGAGTTTAAACTTCAGTTAAGTTGTTCTATATCTGACGGCTTGCTTTATCGCTTGATGGAAAAGTGCTCGACATCTAACAAGTAAGCAATTAAGCGGTGGCGACACATGTCCTCAGTCGACAGTTGTTTCTGGGAAAATAAGATAGCCATCAGATGCGAAGGATGATGCCAAGAATCGAAGCTTAAAATTCAAAATTGATAAAACAAGTTGCAGAGAGTCGTTAAGCCGCAAAATTGAAGCTTGTAGATTAATTTCAGAATGTGTGACATCTCCAGTCCATTTATAACATATCCCCCATCACCTGCACCTCTAAGTCCTACTACTTAAGAGGCCATTGATGCCAAAAGAGAGGAGTTGGAGGCTGAGAAGAATAGGTTAATCAATGAAAGGACAAGGTTAGAAGAAGAGGGAAAAAGGGACCTTGAAGATTCCCAGGCATACAAAGAGGGTGAAGAATTGGTAAGAAAAAAGTGTTCAGATCAGATCTTCTTCAACCTCAAAAGGTGTGCCAGTGAGGTCAACCTCTCTAACCTCTACTTATTGGGAAAAAAGATTGTAAGAATCACCAACAAATATGAGGATGAAAAGGAATAATGTAATCTGATAGTGGGTAAATGGAAAGGGAAGGCAGCCCATGTTAAATCTTTCAATTCCCTCTCAAAGGAACAAAATAATATTAATATTATCCTGACAAGCACTCATAAGTGTCTCAAATTGATGGTCAATTTGGACACCAAGAGGAACATAGTCATGAAGAAGATGACAACTCTGAGGGGATAATTCTCCAAGGATAGATATGATATGTATCCCAATATGTTCAAAGAAGATGGGAACATAAAGAATGAAGCCCTATGGCTGATGTAGTTAAATGAAGCACTGACTAGCAGGACCAAAAGTATTGTCACATTGGCAAATACTAGATGGTTTGTGCTGACTATAAATATTTGTAATAAAGCCAAGGCATTCTTTGAGTCATGGGAGGAAAAAGTTGAGAAAGCTAACGGTGACTGGGAAGAGTTCAGCAGCCGAAAGGATGAAGTTCTCAATTTTAGTTGGCCGAATGATTAGGTGTTCACTACATGGGTTAGCAAATATGGTGTAGTTATCCCAGTGGCATGAGACAATAAATATGAAGGGGACAACTAACACCAAGGAGGTTGAGTGAATGGGGAAAATCAGATATTGGGGCCTCTACACCAACAAGAGAACAAGATCCAGATGACAAAGAACCAACTACCTCAGATCAACTTCAAGTATTTAGGCAGTCACAAGACAAAAGATTACATGGCTCATGGAAAAATCTGTTATTCCCTTCCACCTGAAGTTTTGTCTCTTCTTGAAATTGTATTTTGTCATCTAGTCCAGTCATCCGTAGCTTGTTGCATCCTTATTTTCCAAAAGGATTCCAAGATGATTGTGGCTGCCTATAAGTGTCATGTTGTAATATTGTAATAAGGATGGTAAAAATAAGACTACAAGGCAGATTACTGAATGGTGTCTGACTATTGGTTCTGAGTCTTTGTGAATGTACTGGTATTCAAATCTATATTAATAAAATATAATGGAATCTCCATTTTGATATCTATGATGTCTTCTTGCATCTACTATTAATTCTTGTGTATTGAATTTGTAAGGCACTTTGAATATACTGGTTATAAGGTAGTCATGTTCTTGTCTATGAGTTGCTTTCAAGGAAAGTTTTAAATCTTGTAGATGATTGTAGAGGATTAGGGTTTATGCAGGGATTTGATACAGGGGTGTGAGGATGAGAGGATAGTTTATAAGGAATTCTATCTAGGGTTCATTTGTATTTCCATTGATTATTTTTAGTATGAGTATGCTCTGTTTTGACTCTATCACCCATGATTAGGCACTGGTCATAAATGCTGGCAAGTGGTTGTTATCATCAAATTCAAATTCAATCAATATTTATACTCATGTTATTTCAAGTATAAGTCTAGTTAAATTGTATTTAGTACAATTCATCTTTGTGATTCCTTGGAGAGTGAATCAATAGGTTAGCCTTCCTAGGCCTAAATGGAATAAAAAGAAGAAGGATCTCCCATCCTTAATCCACTATTAAAACTACTGAAAGCTGATAATCTATCGAGGTGTACCCGCCTGGGTGTGTGGAGCCCAAGGTGTAGAAGGATTTTCTATCCTTGTTAATTAGCCCTTTTCCTTGTGAGAATCTAACTTGGGTATAAGAGAGTCTGGCATTTATTGTCATTATAATCAATTCTGCAAGAAAAAGAGCTAACAAATTGGCGACTCTACTGGGGAAGTAAGATGCAAAAATCTTGTTGAAGAAATCAAAATCCTTGGTGTTATTTTTTAAAGTTAAATCAAATTTCAGTTGAGTTTGCCCATCCGAGTCGCACTAACAAATTGGCAACTCTACTGGGGAATCTTGTAATGTTCTTAGAGTCATGATCATGAAAGCGTTTGTCCTTACAATATTGAGAATCAGTTTTTTCTTCCTTATAATCATTAGAGCGAGTTTATTCTACTTATCTGCTATGGTGCATGGTTTGAAGGTCCTGATTGTGAAGATGATACAAATTTTGTCTCAGTTGGAATAGTTGATAACTCTGAAATATCTGATATGATCCCTTGTCTATTTTCAAGAGGAAATTCGCTGAATGGAAAAGATTTGTAGTTACAAGAAGTGAAAGATCATTTTCTTCAAGTTACCAGTTGAAGAATTATCAGACTTAATATATTTGCAAAAATCTACTAGTTGCTTATTCGCTATGAGGCAATATCTGAGATAGGACAAAGTTTTTGATCTTTATATATATTAATCCTCTGAAAAGAGGTGGCGACTCTAACTTCTATGTAGTCCAGTATTGCATAGTGAAATATTTTTTTGTTTTGTAAGATTAGCAGACAAAGAAATACCATGTTGTATTCTAGATTGACTCCTGAAAAGGATCTTGGAGAAGAGCTCCATACGCCTCAAAGGAAAAAATGGTCCAAAAGAGAGGCATCTAAACATGATCCCAACATGTCTCCGAAGGAAAAATGGATATTCCCATTCCAGAAAGGAAGTCATCTTCATCTGAAGATGCAAAACCTATGGGACCAGTCGATGCTCATAGAGCTAATACCAATTTTGATCCCTTTAGAGATGGAGAAAATACTGACATAGGGTTCTTTCCTGTGGAAGAAAATCTTGCTCCACTAGAAGAAACCTCTGCTACTGAAACAACATCATATGATTCTGATAAATTGCAAGAGGAGGTTGTGGCTTTGAAAAGAAAAAAGAAGGAACAAGAAAAGGAAATAGCTAAAGCAAAGGAAAAATGTGAGCAAAGGATATATGATTTATTATTGGAAAGAGAAGAAATCTTAGCTACGACTAGAAGGAATGACCTTAAGACTAAAAGCCTGAATCAAGAAGTCAAAAATATGGATCCAGAATTGTTTGGTACCCTTAATGATGAGAGAAAAAAAAACCCTAAATAAAATCTCAAACCCTAACAAGGATGAATTTGAGAAGGAAGGACCTGTAATTAGGTAGCTTTTCCCATATGAGAAGGAGCGAAATGTGAAACTCAAAGCAATAGCTAAAGATGCCCCTGACAAAGGTAAGCAAAAAGATATGGGTACCAGCATAAATGAGCTTGTGCAGAAAGTTTCTAACCCTAAAGGAATACCTCAAATTGATTTGGATATTGAAAAAGCCAGGATGGCTAAAGATGACTTGGAAAAACAACTAGAAAAGTTGGAATTGGAGGCTGCCGCAGCTGATATAAAGATGAAGATAACCTTACTTCATGCTACCAATAATACAACTGCAAGTAGTTCTATGCATGTCAATCAAGGAGTACAACAATTGAATTCATCTACTGATTTAAATATGAACAATCAAGGTGGTGCTCCTAAGGTCAACAAATGTGGAAACAACCAAAATGTTCAGAGCTTTGGTCCTAATGTAGTTGTTCAAATCAAGGGTCCTCACTCAGGTTTTCAAACTGCCAAGTCCAAACAGAATGTTCCTCCACTTGTTCAACATCAAGGAGGAATTGCTGGACCAAATGGTGATAACGAGCTGGGGAATTTTCAAAGGAGGCCTATCCACATGAACAGATACAAAGCTCTCTTCTTTGAAGGCATCCCTGGTCACCCTAATGTGATCCCCAATGAGGTAAGAGATAGAATCCCTAAGTTCATGGGAAATAATGTTGTTACTTGTGAAGAGCATTTAAAATCTTTTGGTGATAAGATGACTGATTTTGAAATTGAATATGAGGATGTCATCATGAAACTCTTTGTTCAATCTTTAATTGAAGATGCTAGGGATTGGTTCATAAACTTACCTAATGACAGTATTGCCTCTTGGGATGAATTTGTAAAATCCTTTAGGGAACAATATAGGGAGCATTTTAATTCTGGATATATGTTAAATGAGTTTAATAACATCAAAAAGTTCCCAAATGAAAATATGGCTGATTTTAACAGTAGGTTTCAAAAGGCCATGAACAAATTGTTCCATGTTCTGAGGTTAGATGAGGAGGTGTGCCTTACCACTTACATAAATGCTGCTGATGGAAAAATGTCTTATCTACTTAGAGATAAAAACCCAACTAGTTTAAGGGATGCCTACAAGATAGCAATTGACATTGAAAGTAATAGGAGAGCATTAGGGAAATTGGGGAAGAGAGAAGACAATAAACTTTGGAAAGAAAAGGGATTAGCTAGTAAAAATGTCAAATAAGGTGATACAGTGGATAAATTGGTGAGTGCAGTAAAAGACCTTGCTGCCAAGATGGACAAGAATAATAGAGGAGGGTATCAAGATAATAAGTATACTAACCAAAGATTTGATAGACAGCCCAACCTGAGAGATTATCCATACAAGACCAATTGGAATAATGGAAAACCTATCCCTAAGGGACAAGACAACCCAAAAGCAAAAGAAACTCCAAATCCGCTGAAAAGAAACAATGCCAACTATGTTGAGAATACTCCCTGGTGTGATGCTTGTAACATGCCACACTCTCCCTATCAATGTGTAGTAGCTCAGGCTTTGTTTGACCAAATAGAAGAAGGAGAGAAGGAAGGCCTTGCTATAAATATGTTCACAGTAAAGAGACCTTATCCATGGCTCCCTGATATTGCCTCATCCTCTGATGATTCATATTCGGAGGATAATCATTGTTTTACAAACCAATTACAAAGTTCAACATATCAAAACAATCAGGATGAATATGTTTCACAAGCAACTATAAACACTGTGGGTGATGATATTTCACAATCTCATTTTAGGACTCCTACTGATGAAGAGAAAATGTCTACCCATGTTTATGTTAAGAAAGACTCACCTCAAGTAAGTGAGGGTTTCCATCCTAAGAATGATGGCCCAGATGAATGTTACAAGTAGGCAGGATCTTCTCAGGATCATATCAGGGAAGGGATGTCAAAGGAGGAAATGGTACCAAGTGAGAAACTCAAGAAAATGAAGAAAGTCAATGATATACCTCCTGAATTGCCTCATTTTGATATGAAACATGCTTTGACCCAAATGAAAGTCTCAGTCCCACTTATGGAAATGTTGAAAATAAAAG
>MU228146.1:129715-141732 GCA_018584345.1 Thuja plicata | reverse complement strand
GGAGGATCTTGTTATCTGCTATAAAACACCTTGGAGCTTGAAGACATAGTTCAAGGAAAAGGCTCACCAGCCTAGGTCCTACAGAGCCTGAATTGCAGAGGTAGTAGCCTTTTCCCTAAGGCTATACCTGTTAGTTGGCCGATACAATTGGTTTTCCCAGCATTGGGTAGGCAAACCCATTGGAATCCCAATCTATAGTTTTGAGTACCAACATATACAATATGAAAATACCATAGAATACCAAACTTTATCTCTACACCTATATAAAAAATGTTGTAGCTCTCCCTAGCTTATACATATAATGTGTTTAATCACTACACAACATTAAAACTCACCATGCAGACTCTTCCTGTAGATTTGAATCATTTCAATATTCTCTTCCTGAAATGGATAGATATATCATTTATCTCCCTTTCTCTTTTCTTCTTTTCTCCCTTCAGTGGATAGATATTTTATTGAGTCATCACTCCCTTTGATAGGAATGCCAAAAAGAAAATATACAGCTCTTTAGTAGCCAAAAATGTCTCTGGGTTTTATGTTCAGATCAGGTACCTTACAGTGTATTGATATGAAATGTTAGTCTAGTTCTCATTTTGCATCAACATGATTAATATTCTGATAAAATGTAGGTTGATTAAACCTCCTAGTCAGCGTACTAACCGATAGACAAGGGACGGACCCCTAGTTTATTCCTCAAGTACTCAAATGCATCCTTTGGTAAGGGTTTAGTGAATATGTCAGCCAGTTGTTCTTTTGATTGCACATATTCTAGTGTCACTTGTTTTTCTTGTACCTGTTCCCTCAAGTAGTGATACTTTATAGATATATGCTTCGTTTTTGCATGCATCACTAGGTTCTTAGAAATGTTAATTGGGCTAGTATTATCACAATAAGTTATCATTGGGTCAGTGATCTCTTTATTCATACCTTCCAAAAGTTGTTTTATCCATGCAATGTTCAAACAGTTTGCACCAACAACAACAACAACATATTCTACTTGTGCAATTGACTAAGATATACATCCTTGCTTCTTAATGATCCAAGTAACTAATCTTTCTCCCACAAAGAATGCTCCACCGGTAGTTCTCTTTCTATCATCAATGTTCCCAGTGCAATCAACATCTGTACAAAATTTCAGTTCAAATTTGCCATCTTTCTTGTATCATAATCCATAACCTTCAGTTTTCTTGAGATATCTAAAAATTATCTTTACAATAGTCATATGTGATTCCTTAGGATTATTAGAGAATCTTGCTACAATCCCAACTATGTGTGCAATGTTTGGTCTTGTGTGTACAACATACATCAATTTTCCAATCATAGATATGTACAATGTCTGATTTACCTTGGTTGTCTAATCTTCTTTTGCCAATTTGCATCCAGTGACCATAGGTGTACTGACTGGTTTTGAATCTTACATTCTGAATGTCTTTAGTACTTCCTTGATGTAGTTTGATTGATTAATGTATATTCCTTCATCTTGTTGTAAGATTTGCAAGCCAAGAAAAAAATTTGATCTCTCCAAACATTGTCATTTCAAATTGTTTTCTCATTTCATCAGCGAATTATTTGCATAAGTTATCATGTCCACCAAATATAATATCATCAAAAAAAAATTCACCAATTAGAATCTTATCATCAACTCCTCGTTTCAAGTATAAATTGTTGTTATCACTTGTTCTAACAAATCCAATACTGATAAGATAGGAGTCTAGTTGTTCATACCATGCTCTCGGTGCTTGTTTAAGTCTAGACAAGGATTTGTGTAACTTACATACCATTCTTGTTTGGTTAGGATCAACAAAACCTTCAAGTTGTTCAATGTATACCTCTTCTTCTAGTATCCAATTCAGAAATGAAGATTTAAAATCCATCTGATATACTTTAAATCCTTTGTAAGTAGCATATGCAAAAAACATTCTAACTCCTTCAAGTATAGCAACAGGTGCAAAAGTTTCTCCATAGTCAATACCTTCTTCTTGTGCATACCCTTTTCATACTAGTCTTTCCTTATTTTGTGTAACATCTCTGTTCTCATTCAATTTGTTTCTGAATATACATTTGTTTCCAATTATAATTTTGTCACTCAGTCTCAGTATCAATTTCCATGTTTTTTTCTTCTGTATCTGCTCAATTTCTTCATTCATTCCCTTAATCCAATCATCATTTGCAAGTGCATCTCTAACAGTTTTAGGCTTAAATTCACAAATCAAACATGTGTTATCAATCAAATTACTTTGTGTCATCATGCCAAATCTCTTATCTCTAGTAATCTGATTCTATGGATGATGTTTTCTTACATATTTTGCAAGTACAAGTTCTGTTCTTTCTTCATTTTTAAGGATAAAGGGAGTTCAACCAATAAACCACCGTGGCATAAATATGAAAGGAACCTTAGTTAGATCCTCTACCCATGTCTCACATCTGATATAAAAATGCTAAAAAAATACATCCACATCATCAAGGATGCATCACATGTACTCTACTTTTCCCAGCCGAGGCTGGACAATAATATCATGATATGCATAAATATAAGGTTTTCTCACTGCGCACACTCTATCTCCAATCGGTCTAGTCACTGGGAGATGCTCCCAAGCTCATACCTATAAAATAACTAACCCTACATAAAGTGTTGCACTCCACCTATATACCACCCCATGTTAATCATGATATATTTGGTCCAAAATGGAAGTTCCCCATGCAAATCTATAAGGATGCGCAATCATAACCTCCAAGATCCTACCCTAACCAATGGAAAACCTCATGCTCTTTTGTTTGGCATATAAAAACCTACCAATAAATGCCACCAAAACTAAAGGATGTGGATCACATAATTTCCTCATCACACTCCATTGAATGGTCTAATAACCAATCATGCCATCACCAAACAACTACCTGCATGCCTTTCCATCATAAACGTGATCATAGTATACAGGCTCACCCATCACAAGAATCCTAAAAGTGTGATAAACATCCTTAGGTGTGATTTTCATATCCCCCATTGGAAAATGACAAGTGTTATGGTCAGAATACTATCTCTCAGCAAGAGCTTTCAATAATCCGTGGTTCACACAGAATTGGGGCATATAAGGAAAATACCAGAGACCACATCTTCCAATAACACATTGAGAAACCTGGGAAAACTCAAGAATCATCTCAAATGGTGAAGGAAATTGACCTCTCATATTCAGTTTTCGATAGGAAACAAATTTTAAATTCAAACATATATTACACAGTACCATCATCACATTGATCATCAAGCGCCAATCAATTATGCTATAATCTACTTGCTTAAATGAGATTTACAACAATCTCATTGAATGCATCAAATTTCATTCCTCTAGATCTTGAGGACAAAAAAACATCAACCTATATATCTATCAGACTGACATCAAAACAATATCAACTACTTGATTATACTAACATCTATAAAATTGACTTTTAAACAACATAAAAAAATCATCAAAATATATAGGAACATCATCAACATCATTTGAATCAAGAAATCAATCATCAAAATTGAGTTGGGAATTAGAAAATTCAAAAATGAAACTTTTGGGTGTAGGCGACAGTTTATGTTGCATAAGTGAAAAAATACCTACGTGATAAAAAAAATTGCATAGGAGACACAAAACTATGCACAAGCAATACAACATGGTATATGCCAGATTTCGCAATACATGCAATGAAATAAATTGTGGAGGCGACATCAAATTTTGCAAGTGCCCATTTATATCTATAGGCGACGAAACAATATGTGTAGGCAACAAAAAAAAATCAAACACTCCCTAGGATAGTTGAAAAAACAAATTTTAAAGGTGATGCAAAAAAGCATGGAGGCGGTGAAAAAAAGGGTATAGGGGATGAACCTAAGTAAAAAGTTTGAAAATGACGTTGAAAATCTCAAAAATGATGAAAAAAATTCCTATAAAATGATGAAATGAAGGGCTAGGATTGATCACTCACCAGAGGTCCATACATTGGTGGTCTCTAGAAGCATCTACCCTTCTCGAATTGGTGCTCATGGATCGGTACAACCATTTTCACTGCAAGGGGTAAAAATGGGCTCACAGAGGGAAAGACAATTTAAAGTGAGAGTGAAAATGAGTGGGTAAAAAGTAAATTTTTACCCTATTAATACCCCATTTTCAAATTATAAGGGTTATTTTTACCAATTTTACCAAAAAAGTGAATTATTTTATCATAATTTTTTACCAACACATCATTCAAACTCCAGTTCTTATATTGAGAAACAAATCAAAATTAGAATCTAATTAAAATTTGAAATGTCATATAAATTTCGTAAATCATCAAAATAAATCAACATCATTTTGATTCATTTCCCGAGGGAGCATACTATCATTAGGATGCAAAAAACATTAAAAATGAGTTTTTTTTCAAAATCAGAGACATTTAAGCATAAAAAAATTCAAAATCATAATCGGGGAATCAACACATAATCACAGTTGAAATCATAGTTTCATATCAATGGTCTAACATCATAAGGGCAACATCATATCATCGAAGTGACAAGATCAATATCTTGACATCAAATCATTGCAATTAGGCATCAAACATCAATTTTTCTTTGAAACAACACACTTCACACATTGGGTCAAAGAGGGGAAAATGTATATAGCTAAAAAATGGTCAGAGAAAAAATTAATTAAATAAATCCACTTGGATTAATTAAAATTAAAAAAATCAATTAACTATGTAACTTAATTAATCATTTGATTATATAGCTCATCAATTAATTAAATCCAATCCAATAAACCATATATGGCTAATTAATTAATTCTTTGAATTAATTCCCTCTTAAATTCTCTCACCTACCACTACATGACAAAAATAAATCAACCAATGAGAGAAGAGGAAAGAGAGAACATCGATCTCAAATAAACCTTGTATCATGATCATTCAATCTTGACTACCCTAAGGGGACATATCATTAATGCCTAATCCTTATCATACCTTGAATGTGGTTATTGTTGGTTTCTTTTTATGTTGCAATAAAAACAACAATAACCTCTTCCTTTTATGACTGTCCTATAGAGGAGCCACCTCCAAATATTTGTTTATGCTAGAAAAGGACCAACTGACAAGCACTCTCTTAATACATCTACTCTTTAGGTCCTGGTACACCAAGGGGGGATACCCTGTAGTACCTTCTGATATATCTAATATGGTACTATCAAGCAGTAATCTCACAATGACTCAACATAATCGAGAGATACTAGATAACTAGATAATTACCCATTGAACATCAACCATGAAATGGAGCATGAGATAGGAATTCGTAAAAAACTTACACAAATGTAGAATTAATGGATTTTAAATGTTTGTTTATAGGAAAACCTAACCAATGTGTAACTAGATATGCAATAATACAAAGCTTATCAGCTTTAGATCAGTGCTTTATCCATTGGGCTATATTCTGACCCAGATACAGTATACTAAAATTAATAATCACCAAAGATTTCAAATCATAATCCAACTATCCCAAACCCTTACTACTAATAGAATCCTGGCATGTGTCAAATGAATCTATGCATTAATCAGAGCTTAATTTAATCTGATCCTAGATCAGAACTCTCAAATAATTACATAAACATAGAGAAAACTATGCTAATGAATCAGAAAATTCATAACTCACATGACACATAACACATGAGAGATTGGAATATGGATCTTTGTATTAAATTTAGAAAATCTTATTCCAGTATACAAAAAGTACTCAGAGATAACCTCTTCAATAACCTACAAAAGATCTCTCAACTTTATTTTTGACTTCTTACACTATCTAGTACAAATTATACTATCTTTCCCCTCTTGATTGAAAACTTTACAAATTTTTTACAATACAAATTTTCCAGCCCCTTCCAATGATCTTGGTAATCCTTTTATAGAATAGGATTGCAACAAGCTACTGATCATTTGGAATAAGGAAAAAATCAATGACTCAACAAAAAGAAAAAATATCTAATGGAGTGATAACCACTCTTGTACAATAGATATTTAATATATTTTGTCTTTTGACCACTTGGTACTTGCATCCGCTTCAAATTTGTTCGAAATGAGCCACCTAGAGTCTGTTTTCTTTGATGTTGGTGATGAGGGATCTTCACTCTGTACTTGTATCATCCAATCTATTACGTCATTGTCCACTTGCATGTCATCACCTTCTCTTGGATCAACTATAGTGTACCTGTCCTTCCAAGAGGTATACACCTCATCACTCAGCTAGAAAAAGCTAAGGACCTCATCCTTTTTGTTGTTAATCTCCTTCCAATTATCACTTTATTTTTCAATTTCTTCTGACCAAATTCAAAAAATCCTCTAGCCTTACCAACTATCTCAACTGTTTGAACAAACAACAGTGTACTTTCCAAGGTAATTATGCTATTTTTTCTTACTTCCAGTGCCTCATTCATTTGCCTATACCATAATGCTTCATATTTTATATCCCCATTCTTATTAAAAAGATTTGGAAACATCTCATACCGGTCCTTTGAATATTCCTTTCTTAAGGCCATTAATGTCCTGACGATGATGCTCCTTCTTATATCCATGTCCATCATTAGTTTGACACATTTATGAGTACCAGTTAAAACAATGTCAACGTTACTTTCTTCTTTGTACATGGTATAATGGAAGAACTTTAATTCTCCTCTTTTTCCGATCAATCTATTCACCATTTGATCCTAGTTGTCCTTTTCTACATTATATTCATTCAATATGTTGACAACATTCTTTCCCTGTGAATAAATAGCAGTAGGAACTAATTCATGAGTACAATGCATGAGGGTGTTATGTATGTTGTCAGTATATTTTTGTTTCACCCATGCCTCTTCTTCCTTGAAAGCTGCAAATTGTTCAACCCACTCCCTTTTTATTTTTCCAGCTTAGTTCTCTTAGCAATCAACCTTGCCTTTTCTTGTTCCAATTCTTCTTGTGTGGTAAGGTTTGATGGTGTAGGGGAAGGAGGGTAAGTGATGATTGGTCTTGATGATGATGGCTGATAAGGATCTTGTGTGATCATCCTCTTAGGAACAAACTAAAATTTTTGTTTACCCTCAAGGAAGGCAATCCTATTGTCCTTTTCAATAGACTTGATCTTCTCATCATTATAAGCCTTCATGACAATCTCATACTTTTTTGTTAGGCTTTTGAATTCCTCTTCTTGTTTCTCAGTCACCTTTAAACTCAATTTTGATGTTTGTAGAGTGAGGTTAGCTACATCCACACTTGATCTATCTGATACTCTTATTACAATAAGGCTACCTGCATTCTTAGCCTGATTACCTTCATCAGATACCTTATGGCTCTTCCTTTTTATATGCCACATAACAAGGGCAACATGGTCTTCACTGAATTTTACTCCCTTTTATGCTTGTCTAGCCTCTATCTTAGTAGCATGGACAATCTTTGTTTCCTTTCTCATAACATCAAAAGAAATGGCATCTACAAGATCCCACTCTGGAAGTATCAATACCCCTTCCTTCTTGACCAGTTCCCTTCCTTCCTCAGGAGTTATCTTTTCAAATTTTGATATCATTTCTTATTTTATTTCATTTTCAATTTCTTCCTCACTCCGTGTAGGTTGTTCCTTATGTTTTTTTTGGCACTTTTCCTTGAACTCATTCATGTGGGTTCTCCATAAAAACTACAAAAATGCCTTACCCTTGACAAAATTATCATCAGAAAGAAACTCATTACTGGCCTATTGTATCAGGGGGTCCAATTCCTTTCCAGCATATTCTGTGATAGTCAGATCAAATGAAGCATGCTTTGGAACCTCTGGCATCCCTTCTTGTAATTCTTGGGATATGACAAAAATTTGTCCAACACCTCCCATTTGTAACAATTGTTCTGCTACTTCTTTCTCATCAATACAGAGGAGACTGAGAAGGAGAGTATACATCTACCTATTTTTGTTGTTCTCCTTCTATTCTTTTCCTTTTTGTGGATGGAAATGATTTAGTATGTGGGTCTAATGGCCTTTTCCCCTTTGGATCCAGGGTCTTCTCATCTTGTGGCAAGACTGTACTATACCCTCTTCTTTGGTAAACCATATATTTCCCTAGGGGAACATTTCTAATAGGAGCTATCCTGCTCATCATTGCTTTAGCTCTTTCTGGTTCTCTTTGTAAAATATTATCCCTTTTTTGATTTAATGCCTACATAATATCCTCAAAAATCTCCATTAAATATTTTATCTTTTTAGCCCAAGGCTGAAAATCCTTTAATGGGTCATACAACTTATCAAAATGCTACACAAAATCCAGGCTCTTCTTGTATGCTAGCCATTTTTCCTTTTTTATCTCCTGCTCTATCATATCAAATTTATTTCTGATTATATGCTCAGGGAAATTGAATTGGTGGTTCAGTACTAGGCATTTTTTTTTCTCCTTGAACATATCTTTAATAAAAGCTTCAGGATCAGCACATCTCGACATTGCAGTACTCAAATGGTAAGGGGGCATATATGTATCTAGGTATTTCCACCCTCCCTTTGTAATAATGAACTGATGGGCTGCCGTGATTGTGGGAAAAATAGTTCCTTTTCCTCTTCCTATTAATTCTTCCTCTTCCAAACCTCCAATTTGCCTTATTATTTTTGCCAACCCTAACTTGATAGGTACTCTATAAGGTAATATATTTGGGATTTCCCTGAAACCATAAATTCTAAAAACTGTTGACACTGGATAGAGAATAACATCTCCCCAATTATGCACTATTTTAATTCCTGACTATATTCTTTAGTCCTCAATAGTTTCAAAAGTGTTAAAGGAATTCTAGGATCATCAGTTAGCAACAATGCCCTAACTCTAGCAGAAAAATATCTATCAAAATTAATGTAGCTTGCCTCTTTATTGTCCCATGACATGTCTGCATTCTACAACTGTACTAGCATATCCTCATCATCTTTGACCTTTGTCAATTCCATCCCCTTTTCAAAATAATCTCCCCTTTGAATAGAAACATGTGCATCAACAGGGAATACCATGTGAAAGGTCTAGTCACCTTTTTGTCCTAGATGCCTATCAAACCTTCATGTATCAAGTCTGCAAGATATGGAGAAAAATAAAAAATTATAGCGAAATGGGGGTGCAAAATTTGTACCATCATGAACATATAATGGATTGGAATTTCCTTCTCTTCATCATCCCCACAGATTTGACATAAAGCCCTATACACTCCTCTGGCCTTTGGGGTGAAGTAATATAACTTAAAAGGTTCCTTGGTATTTGGCCCTACCATGATCAAATCCCCAATTTTATTAAAATATTGTTTTAAGGGCCCATTTCTCAAATAATCTTTATGGGCTTGATACACTTCTGCAAATTCTTTGAAGTCAATTTTGTCCATAGTGGTTTCCTCATCACTCAATTTAAAGACTTCCCTGATTTCCTCTGCAGTTATGTTGACCACAATTTGTCCATCCTTATCTCTGACTACCCTAGATATTTTTTCATACTTGTCAGCTATTTGTATAAGCATATTGATATCCATGAAAACCCCAGGTACTACTAATTTTCCCACATCAAATTGCCATACATTACTATTTGGGGTAAAACCATTTCTCTGGCTGAAAATTACTCTGAATAAAGCCAAACCAGTCATTTCTATATTTTCATCTCTAGCTCACTTTCCCAGATCATACAAACCCTCACCAATTTTTAAACATGGACTCTTAGGGACCAGTTCCTTGATTTTTGTAGAATCATTTGTCGACCTAGTTAGTTGCTGCAATAGGTCATCACATACAGTTCTATCTTTATAATTTACATGGCCCTTGAACTCTCTCCTAAGCGACATCTTGAATTTAGGATCTTTATAATCTAAAGATTCAACAAATTTTTGATAGAAGCTAGTGACTGCAAGACCTAATAATTATTCAGATTTTAGTATTCAGATAAAAATTGCATCAGAAATTTACCCATTTTGCAAATAGCCTTGAAGTTAAAATGCGATCACTGCAGCTTTGTTTTGCTCCACAAATTTGACAATTATGACAAGAAAGAGTTGAATGATCAATTACATAGAAATCTTGTCACTCTTGAGCATTAAATTCTTACTATGAAAAGCACATGTTCACCATTAGTTCACCTGAGTTCAAACTCTCGCGGCTAACAATTTAGAATTACTAAAATAAGTCCTTTGAAATATGACTGTCGATCTTGACAACTTTTCTTCACATCAGAAGGCTCACAGTAAATCCTTTACAATGTTCATCTTTGTGAACATGTGTCATCACAACGGAATCCCTCAAAGCTCATCTTTCAGGCACTTTCCATATGAGGCTTTGCGCATACCGTTAGATCTTTCTGAAGATGCTAACACTTTATCTTACTTAACACTGACAAAGGGTACCAACACTTAGGACACATGTCACAATGATGCATTCCCTTGATGACTAAAGGTTGATCACTTTATTCTCTAGTATTTACGCCATATGTCTGATCTTAAATTATCTCTACTCCATTTAAACAATATTTATGACCCGCGACTTTGATCTCCTGGAACACGTGGCAGTACGTCATAATGCCTTAGTGGTTAAAGTCACCTCACCTTTTATTGGAAGCTTTGCACCAGCCATTAGATCTTCTTTAGCCTATCATATCTTTACCCAACCGGCTTTATATTAACCGTGGTCTGCAACTTGCTTGGATGGACACGTGTCATCATAGTGCAATCCCTCAAAGATTATCCTTCAGTCATCTTTGGATTGCAGGTTAACACTAGCTATCAGATCTTTCTGCAAATGCTGTGTATTTAATGAATCTTTAATCACCCCGCCGGACTCACTTGACACCACGTGGAAACATGGATCTTTCCCTTAATGGCTATTGTATGTGCATCTTCATCATAAGCCTTCATGCCATCCATCAGATCAGATGTGACATATACTTTATTTAACTTCATCTATTCATTCATGCTTAGGCCTACTCAGGACACATGTCAACACGACACAATCCCTTGAAGTTAACTCACCTACATCTTTGATATGAAGGTAATGCGCAAGCCATTGGATTTAGAAGTATCTATGAATATCCTTTGATCTGTATCTTCACTATAGCTGGTCCTGCCAAAGACATGTGGCATCACAACATTTTGCCTTGATGCTTAGATTTTGGTCATCTTCTCATTGCGGGAATGCGTGAACCGTTGGATGAAAACACCTTAGCTCGACAGATAATAGTTTAATAAAACCTTGCGGACTTTGAACTTAGGAAATAATAAAGGACCACGACATTAGGAAAATTACAATCTATTGAACACGAATATCTTTTTAAAAGAACACATGCAAGACATGATTTAAGTGCAAAAGGTAACGCAAAATTAGAAACCACTTCGACGCATAGGGTTTTATGACCAAATTTTACACTTAGAAACATGAAAATGAGGGTTTCAAAGATTTATACAAGACCCTACTTCAAATACAGACCATGGACCCATTGTTTTGGAATTTTTTTTAATAGACCTAATAGTTACTTTTACTCATCCCCTACATCTTGGAAAATCATATAAATATGATGCAAAAATAGAGTTAAAGTATCCATCATCTTTTCATAGCAAGTGCATTATAGTCATTTTCATCATTAGGGGCATTGTTATTTTAGTAATGTTAGATTAGAAGCATTTAGAATCATAATGTAATAGAGGAATTGCATTATCATTTCATGTTCTTGAGAATTCAACATCATTTCATCATAAATCTAGCTTGCATATTGATTATCTCATATTATAGGTTGTCATTTGAGGATAATCACTTGTAGCTGAGAGAAACACTCAAATCCTTAGAATTAGAGAGAAATATAACACTCATAGGCTTTCATTTCAATGCTTATTCTAGTTTTATTCGTTTCATTTTCTTTGAAATTGTATATTAATATTTCATTATAGGTTTGTTAATTACATTTACACACACACACACACACACACACACACACACACACACACACACACACACACACACACACACACACACACACACACACACACACACACAC
>MU228146.1:96748-129665 GCA_018584345.1 Thuja plicata | reverse complement strand
CGTACGCACGCACACACGCACGCACACATGCGCGCGCACACACACACACACACACACACACACACACACACACACACAAGTCTAATAATAAGAAGGGGAGTAATCTCATTCAACTTAGGCTTGATATATTCCTTGTTTCAACTAATTGGGACATGGGATTCTATGCCACTTTGAAAGGTCTTCCTAGATTGGTTTTAGATCATAATCCTCTCCTCTTGCATTAAATTAATAAGACTCCTTCTGACCCTATTCCTTTTAGATATGATATTATGTGGGATTCACACCCAAATTTTAGAAATTGCACCCAAAATTGGTGGAATACTCCAGTCCAAGGTACGACCATGTTTAGAGTCTCTGAAAAACTAGAAATTTTAAGCAAAAATGTGAGATATTAGAACATAAAAATATTTGGTGACATATTTAAATAGAAAAAGGAAATATCTACCAAGCTTGAACCTTTACAAGGTGCTATGGACCAAGGAGACCAATCCCATTCTCTTCATTTGGAGGAAGAACAATGACAAAAGAAATAGAAGGAAAATATGAAAAGGGAAGAAATCTATTGGAAGCAAACGTCAAGAGTTCAATGGCTAAAGGAGGGATATATAAACATTTATTTTTTCCATATATCCACTACTAGACATAGGAAAAGGAAGTCAACACAATGCTTACTGAATGATCACAACTAGGAAATCCATGATTATGTTAAATTGGGTGAATTAGTGTTAGAATACTTCAAATAGGATTTATGTGAACCCAACTCGCCTTGCTCAGATAGCTACAAGGACTAAATTTTAGGCTCCCTCTCTAGAACTATAAGGCTTGAGGACAATAAGAAATTCCTTGCACAAGTCAAGTTGGCTAAAGTCAAGGCTATAGTCTACTCAATGAGTGCTTTTAAGGCATCTAGGCTGGATGGGTTCCCTTGGCCTTCTTCCAAGAGTACTGGGATGTGGTGGGCTATGACGTCACTGTGGCTAGAAAGGATTTTTTAAGGAAAGGTAAAGTTATTAAGAAGATCAACAATAGTTTATTTCTCTTTTCCCTAAAATTTAGGAGCCTAAGAAGTTAAATGGTTTTAGACAAATCAACCTCCATAACAATCTTTATAAAATATTCTCAAAAGTGTTATAAGTCAACTAAATCAAAATTTTCCTTGATAAGGCTATTGGGGGTTGTCAAAAGGGATTTGTCTCCAAAAGACAAATTTTGGATGCTATTATCTCCACACATAAAATTATTCACTCTATGAATAAGTGTCATGTTGAACATCTGATATACTAGGAGGCGAGGGGTGAATTAGTATATCCTTGAAGAATTTAAAACATTTAAGTAAATATCCACATAAAATAATTTAAACTTGTAGTAAATGAAAAACTAAAACAAAAAGAAACAACACCACATAACACCAATTTTTATTTATTGTGGAAACCCAAGATGGGAAAGACCGTGGATAGGGTTAACTCTCAAGTATTAAGTAATGAGTTACTAAATATAGAGGTGGCTCGCTACCAGTGTGTCTCATTTCCCTAATTACATAATAGAAAATGTAGTTGATATTGGAGTATACAAAAATTTGAGCTATTATGAATGCATTTATATATGCACAAAAGTATAGTTCTCATTGAACTATAGCACAAATATACTTCTATACAGTCATTATATTACATACAACCATATATTATACATAATAGTAAATTTAATATAGAGGTCACATTACATTTTTCATATCATCATATATTATCTATATCATATATTAAGACTATATCAAATATATATTGTCATCGGTATACCATCCTTCCATGTCAGTGGTATCTTTTTGTTGTCAGCTGGGACCAAATATGAAGTATGTAAGGATGCCACCAAAATATGTCAGTGAAGTAGGCCATGTAAACTCCTTTTCTTAGTTTGATATTTATCAATCTAGAATAAAATAGTTATATGCCACGGTAGAGATGAGTGTACACTAGTGAAACCGATGTCGGTGAAACCATTAACGGATACCAAAATAATCAGAGAGAAACTATACCAGTGCATAAAGAATGACATAAATGATAACAAAAATAAGTGTAACTTTACAATCTCCCCCTTTGTCATTGATGACAAACCAAAAATTTCTAGAACGCCCAAAACTATAAAAATTTCCAAAACTCCCCCTATCGAGGATAACTTTGCTGTTTATTTTTTCAAAATATTTTCTTTCCATTATTAAATTTGGTTTATGCTTATCACTCCCCTTTTGAAATTAATGAAAAATGGTATCAAAGAAAAATATTATTTACAGGGCCAAAAGCAAAGCAAAAAAAATTATCAAGTTTTACCAAAGCCTACTTCCTCAAAGTTTTTCTTTAATTCATGATGTTATGTGATCTATGTGTCCTTGTTAGAGTTCCACTATTTGACTTCTTGTGCCAGAAAATAAATGTATACCCAAATAGATGCAAGAACATTTTCTCCATTTTCAATGGAACTAGGATTAGACTAGGTGATTTTTGTGCCATGAGAATGGCATGACTCGGTGACATTATATAATTTGTGCAAAGATCCTGAAGAATTCCCAGCAGTAAGATGATGTTTTATCTTTTTTGTTGAAAAGTATAGAAATTTTTGTGCAACTTATCAATGGTACTGGTCTTACCAGTACCAGCTATGTCTTCAAAAATATTGAAAGAATGATGTACCTGTTGGAAACATATTGAGGCTAGGTGACTGGGGGAGGGGGGGGGGGTGTGAACCAGGAACCAATAAAACTTATTCTCTTTTATCCTTTATTAGATTGTCTAATCTAATTGCATGTATGAAACACAAAATCAATAAACATTCACAACACTTGACACAATATTTGGTTACCTAGAAACCTTCCAAATAGAAAGTAAAACTGGGGTGGGGATGGTACCCACAAGATTTGGTACTGTAGTATAAATTTAGCCTGCTAAAGCTTACAATTGACCACTTCTGATGGACTGTCCTATTAGGAGAAATAAGGACTTTTAGGTCCACCTTGTGAAAGGATTTATACAATACAATAAAGTATGCAACTCTGTTAGGATATTTGAAAAGGACTGTTAAGTCCACCTAGTTAAAGGATTTTGCTGATACACATGTTAGGATGAACCAGTGGATGATCTACTATGCAACTCTAATTTGCTAAATGAGATCCTTTGAGATAATACTGATCATCTAAATGTTATAAATGAGTCTCTATTGTTCCTCTTACTATTTTAGCCTTCTAATCAATCTACCACTTCATATTCACATATCTTACATCTGCTATTGCTACTTCTTACACACTTGGATAAAAAAAGTATCTTACATATATATATTATCCAAATAAACTAACTTTATAAGTTGGCTTCCATGATATAATTTAATATCCAACAATAATAACTAAGTCGGCCCAATACTAATACTTGGGTCCAGTAATCCACTCGGGTGATATACTGACACTCAGGAAATATGCTGATACTCAGATGACATAATGAACTGGTAATCTCTAGCACTCAAGCTACAATAAGTGCTCAGGTCACATTGATCACTCACATCTAGTATGCAACTCAGGTAACACTGGTGACTCGGGTGATACTGATTGCCACCATCTGATCAGTCGACACTGCAACTGATCTGACTACACTACAACTACTCAGGTTGCACTTCAAGTTGCTGGCTCAGTCAACACTGTAATCATATAAGTGACTAAAGTGTTTTGGCACTAATTTACAACATGTCTTTCCATGAGGTCAACAATCTCCCCCTTTGGCATTAGTGGCCAAAAACACTTATCATACCAAAAAATGATCAAACTGCTGAGTCAAAACTCCTCCTTACCATGTGCTTGGGTACTTTCTCAGGTTTTAACAACTGCTTTGCAAATCGGTTGCAACTGACTCTATTTTTTATTTTCCAAAACTATTTTTGATTCAGTGCTATGTATATCTTCCTCTACTCTGTACCTAAATTTCCTTATATATATATATATATATATATAAATATATATATCCTATCTTTCCTCCTTGTATATATACATATATTTCCTACATTTCCCCCTTGTTTTTGACACAAATACCAAAAAGCATAACTACAAGGTAATACCAAAATATGATAGGAAATAAAAATGTACCTTCAAAATTTGAGACAAAGTCTTGTCCCAATTATCTTGCAACACCTTCAGAATGTGCAACTCAATCTGAATCTCTGCTGACAACTCCATCATAAAATCTGTAATTGAAAATCTGTTATCATGTATGAGTGTATTTGGATGAGCAATATGTTTTTTCATGACATCCATGTGTGGAAGGACTTGGCTCTATATGGCTGTAAGGGATTCCCTTGTTCTACTTTCTTCCCTTAGTAACTCTTCCTGCAGATCAATAAGATACTTGATCTTGAAAAAATGTGCTGAGCTTGAACTAGGATCAAGTTGTCTATCTTTTCCATCTTATTATTGATTTCCATGGTAAAGTTGGAAGTGTCACTCAAATTTACAAATAATGATACAACATTATTCACAGTGGTTTCCAGAGAGCTAATGACAGTTTTTAGCTTTACTTGATCTATTGCAATCTTTCTGGCAACATTCTCTAAAAGCTTATTCTCAAATTTCCTTTCTTCCTTTTGCAGTAATTTATCCTGACCATTAAGATCTGTGTTGAACTTGTGAACTATTTCAACAAGTTGGTCCTTAATAGAGTCATTCTCATTGAATTCAATTTTTAGAGAATCAAGGAATATACCTTTGATATCTTCCAGTACTCTATTCCTTTCCTTCTCAGCTCGGAGCTTCTATTGTCTTTCTCTTTTCTTCCATAACTCACCAAGTATATCCATTTTCTTGGTTGTCAGGTTATAAAGATCCCAATTAGGAATCACAGTATCTTCCTCAAGATCAATTTCATTAGTGATTGTTTCTTTACCCTTGACCTTGGGATGAGGTGAAGGAACAATTTCTTTTCCTTTCTCATCATCATCCTTAACCTTTCCATCCTCAGTGTTCTCCCCAGTATTCAGTTGGAATAGGTCATTGACATTCTTTGCACCAACTATAGAATCTTTATCAACTATAGAGACATTCACAATATCCTTCTATGAATCAGTTTGGCTTGGCCCAGTAGTAGGTGGAGCTTGATGCTCAACTCCTACTTGACTTGATGTAGATTCTATAGTATTTTCCTTGCTCGGAGATAAGATTTTATGAATAGGTCATTGGGGCAGGGATGCCACAATTTCTACTACTATCTATTTAGCATTAGATTATTCAATGGTCTGAACCTCAGGTAACTCTTCCTCTTTGACCTAGACATAAGATTTTGTACTTTGTTTCTCTACCTTATCTTCTTCCTTGATTTCAAAAATTGTCTTCCATATCTTTGTTGTGACCTGCACAACATCTTCTATTTTATTGCTTAAGATTTGAAAAATCCTAAACCTTGGAGAGTGATTACTCTCATACTGAGTCATATCATATTTTTCCTCTTTACTAGTTATAGTAGGCATGACTTACTTCAAGGTTTGTATTCTGATGTCCTTTTCAATCTGAACTCCATTGTGAGAGTGAATTGTGATTTCCTTGAGAAGGTATTCAGTAATATGGATTTTCAATTCAAATGGATCATACTTCCATCTTTCCATTTCCTCTACTAATTCATCCTCAATCATCTTCTATGCATCTTTGGCTCTGGTAGCATACTTCAATGATTTGAGAGATCCCATACCACTGCCTCCTTTCAAATCTTTAATCCTCTACTCAAAGGTAGGTGGTGGCTTCTTGAATATGACTATATATTCTTCTTCTTCATCTTCCTTAGGAAATCTCAGTTTTCTTCTAGATCTAGTGAAAGAAGGGGTAGAGGCCTTAGGTGTTTTCTTGGGGGCTAGCCTCTTCTTCTTAGGAGGCTATGCTTCTACCTCTTCTTCTTCTTTCTTAGATTCAACATCTTCTATATTTAGGTCATCTCCTTTGCTTTCAGTGATTGAAGGAGGAGAGTAAGAAGACTTACCATATTTCTTTCCAATCTTCTCAATTCTCTTCCTTCCTCTCTTCAATATTTTAGGAGTCTCAATTTCCAAAGATATTCTTCCCTTTTCTTCTTCATAAGTACCAAAATATGGTACTTTGGTATCAATAGACTCATTCACAAGAGTTTCAATGATGTCTCGTGTCTCATCTATGTTAACCTCATATGCAAGAGGTTTCACCCATGCAACCCTAGGCTTGACTTATTGAATGTATACTTTGTCACAGTCAACTAGGAAGAAAATATCATTCTTATAGTCTTCTACCAATTTTGTAGGGATTCTGTACCTATTCTACATCTTCTCTCTGAAACTATCAAAGTATGCATCTATGACGCTCTCAAAATTATCTCCTAATTCTGCTATGAATTCATTTATCTAATAAACTATGGGTCTCTCCCTTTTTCCATACAATTGTGCCTTTGGAAGGAAAAAAATTCTGAACATAAAAGAATATGCATACCAAGATTGAACCAAACTTACATGGATTGGTCTGGGATGCCCGGATGCCCGGATGCTCTCCATGTTTTTCTCAATTGGATGAGCTACAACTCGGAAAGGTCGAATGAAAGATTGTTCTTGACCACTTTGTATGCCAAGTCCATAGCCTCACATGGTAAACTGTTTGGTAAGCTAGAAATTTATATCTTGTGTGCAATTACATGAATACCAAACTTTAATTCCATGTCTATGACTCCATTCGATTTCATGCCTCTTCCATCCCACTCGGCAAGAGTCTTCTTGGCTAGGTCATCCCAGGGTAGGGTTTTTCTTGCCTTTGATTTGTTAAGCATTGGGTACCCTGTCACACGGTGTACCATGGTCTTGGTGTGTTGGAAATAATGGGAAGTATGTACTAAGAGGGGAGGGGTGAATCAGTACCTCTAAAACTTTTATCTCTTTTAACCTTTATCCATTTAGTAATCCATTGTATCACCAATCATTTGTTCTATACTATCTTTGTGTAAGTTATATCAATTCATAAAACCTAACAAACATGTAAATATTCATAGAATAATTCATGAAATGTAATTACACATAACACAAGATATGGTAATGCATAAAACCCTTGTTAGAAGGTAAAAACTACGGTGGGGATGACACCCACAAAAACTTCACTATCTGGAGATTGGAAGGGGCCGGTTAAGGATTAAAATTTTGATCACTTCTGATGATCTACCCTGCTAGGAGTATAATGTGGAGTGTGGTTAAGGTCTACTCTGTTAAGAGCTTTAGCAACACTTTTTAGTGTGCACTCAGTTAAGAGATTTACAAAGCATTGTTAAATCCTCCTTTCTTGAAAGGATTTATTCTATTTGCTACACTTGTTAGAATGTAGACAAAAAATCTCATTGACCTGAGTGTATGAAATATTCAATTTTTGATTACAGATCCATTAAAATCACATGTAGAAAGTATCACCTAATGTGATTGATTAATACCTTTGTTTCTCGGTAGCCTTGATTCTTGGTTCTTCATAACCAAATTCATATTTTACTATTATGCTTCTTGAAACTCTCAGTTTGATCCATAGATGTGCTCCTTGGCTACTATCATCCTTTCATCCATGTTGAAATGAATAATTACACATCTATTTATACAATAGATTGACCTAATTTAGTTTCACGTATTACATAGATAACTCTATGATCAAAGCTTTACAACTTGACCTTGATCTCCTAGTTAGCAAGTTCTTAAACAGTTAGACTAATTAAAACAATTACAATTATCTTTCTTATCCCTCAAGAAATGGTTTTAAATCAAATCTAAACTCTAAATATAAAACATAACTATTTTATCTGACGTGGAAATGAGATCCACTTTTCTCAGGATATAACTGACTTTCAGTGTCTAATGCTCGGGTTTCTCTAAATGTCTTTCGATGTTCCTTCTGTGAACTATCTATCTGGTTCCCCTATATAATTTGTGGGTTTCACTTTTGGTTTACACTGTAAAACTTGTGTCGCTTGGTTTCTCTATACTTAGCACTTTTGATCTGAAATGAAACCTGTCTTTCGGTGTAGTGTAACCGATGATTCAAAAAATGTTTCTCTTTGCATACTAATGGAAAAAATTATGTCATCAATCTCCCCCTTTGAAATTAGTATAAAAAACTGATTTGTGAAAAATACTAAAGTGTTTAGTATGTACACCATGTGTTTACCTCAGTCATTTTTTTGATTCCCCCTATGTATATGTCGGTATAGTATATGTATGTACATGTACACTTGCCTATATACTATAGTCCCTTTTCACCTTATCTTCATATCATTCTCCCTTTTTTATTATACATCATTTTCCCCTTTTTACTATATGTTATGTACATATCCTTTTCCCCCTTTTTTGATAGTAAGGGAAAAGGTGTATACTTACAACTTATCAAAAATATGGGAGTGATAAGTCTTCATATCCTCTATCATTTTCTCCCATTTCTCCTTCAGATACTCAAGAGCCATGTGCTCTATTGTAATTCGGGCATGCATATTATAGATGGTGTCCACTACAAATATCTCGGGGGTGGAAATTAACTTTCTTGCCGAAGTAATGTGTTGTTGCAGAAGTGTGAGGTTTGGTAAGAGTTGAGCTTGTATCTCAATAACCTCTTGTCTAAACTGTGATTTTTCTTCCCAAATTTCGTGTCTTAACCTTTTGATTTCCAGTATCTTGTCATAATACAATTTGATTGCATTGTCATCTGTGGTTAGATTTTTAGCACTCGTAGTTAGATTAGAATCAATCTTTGCAATCTTATCACTATTATCCTTAGTGAATTTATCCAAAGTGCATAGCTTTTGAATTAAGGAAATAGATTCAGTAATGTTTGGATCTAATTCACTTGTTAATTTTGAAAGCTTTACCTTATTTTTTGCCACTTCTTAGGTGATCTTTTCTATAAATTTGTATTGGAACTTTTGTTCTTCTTGTTCTTCAATATATTTTTCTGCATCCATATTTTTAGTTGTGATTACTTCGATGAGAATGACAAGTTGATCCAGAATGGGGGCATTGTGATTAACATCAATGTCAGGAAATATTTGTCTTAAGATGTCTCTTGTGGTGTCTAACATTAGAGAATATTTTTGTTCTTTTCTAAGCTTTTCCCACATTGCTTTCCTTTGACATATCTCTCCATATTCTATAAGAGATTCATAGTCCAATGTGGTTGGATCACACATTGGTATTTCAATGATTTCATCAAGTGTGACCTCCAGCTTACTCTTCTTGGTTTTCTTCTTCTTCTTTTGTGATGCACCTATATGCAAAAGCATAGCAATTTTTTCTACTTGGTCTGATGTGTTGGAGAATTGTTTTGGTGGTGTTGTACCTTTTCCTTGCTACTCAAGATTTTTCTGTCAGTTGTGTGTGGATGTCTCCTCATCAACCTTCGGTGCATTTGCAACATATTTGGTATCCTTAGGAGTATCTTCAATTTTCTTCTCTTCTTCACCTTTGTCTTTTTTTCACTTCATCTATATCTTTCATTTGTGCATCTTTTTTGGTGTGATCTCCATATTTTGGTGTGTGATCTACATTTGTAACATTTTGATCTCCACTGGTGACAACCTATTCATCGGTTGTATCTTTCTTTTCTTCTTCATTACCCTTATCTTTGGGTATGCTTGCATCTTGGTTAGGTGACTTCTCCTTCTCTAAGATTATGTTGATAGAATGTATCAATAGTGGTACATTTCTTGGTGTGTCTACCTGTACAGAATATTTTGTAGTGTCTTCTCATCAGTTTGGTCTTGGACAACATTGACATCTTCATCTTTCTGTATCTCATCTATAGGATCTCCTCTAGTAATATCAATGACAATATTATTTGGCCATGTTTTATCTGCAATGTCTATATCCTTGTTGGCTTTTGTGTACATTGATTCTTCATTAACATCCTCATCAGTAATAAGGATATATTCGGGGCTCTGTTTAGCCTGATCATATTTGTTATGTTGATTGTCACTAAGAGCTAATTGTGCCTCGAGACTTGTATCCTTTTTGGGTATATCAAGTATATTTCTCCATTTATCCTCACTCTTCCTGTCTAGCTCAAGTAGATGTCCTTGAAGCACTTTGTAGTCTCTTAACTTTGGTGAGAATCTTTTGGATTTTTTTTTTAGATTTGGGAGGCATGAAAGAAACTAGGGCTCTTTCCCTAATCTATTTCTCAGAGTGTAATGCAAATGTCCATCTTGCCGACAATCTATTCAAAAGTTATTTTGGCATATTATCTTCCAATTGTATTGGAACATATTTGAATACACACATCATTGTGATAATTGGCTCTTCTATTTTATTTTGATCATCGGGATCCAATGTTACCCTTTTCTTAATCTTGCAATCATTTGTTGTACCTAATTTGATAGTAGAAGCACATACCTCATCAATTGTAGAAGGTATTGTGTTATTGATAGCTTGTACAAAATGTTCATCCTTTTCAGTGTCCTCAATGTCTTACCTTGTTCTGAGGAAATTTCTTCTTTTTGTTGGGCCCTTTTTCCCTATTTGTGGCTTTCTTTTGTAGGTCCTTACTTGACCTTTCTTTATCGGTGAAGGACTTGCATCCTTTTCTGTCTGACTCCTAGTCCTAGTTGCATCAGTAGTCCTTGGTTTCTTTGGTGGTGGTGGAGGCGGTGTATCAGACTCTATGGAATCTGAGTCACTCTCCTTCTCAGCTTCACCAACAAGTGACTGACCCTTGATTTCTTTAGTCTGTTTTGTTTCCTCTTCATTCACCGCCAGTTTTTCCTTCAAAGTCTTGACTATTTTATCTTTCTTTCTATCAATGTTTTTCACAACTAAGCCAATTTTAATCCTTTCTTTGGCTTCCTCATAAGTTCCAAACTTGGGTTGTAATTTTTCCAATGGCTCATTTATCAATGCCTCAATATCATTTGATGCTTGCTCTATGTTTGCTTCATAGTCAAGTGGAACCACCCATGTTGTCCTTTGTACAACTGGCTTGATGTAGGTGTAGTCAGTGTCCACCATAAAACATATGTCAGTCTTAAATTTTTCTACTAATTTCTCTGGAATCCTCATTCTTTCTTTAAATCTAGCAAAATATTCATCCATGATTGATTCAAAATTATCTCCTAGTGATTTAATGAACTCACTAATTTGTGTGGTCACTGGTCTAGTAATGTCCCATTTGACATTTCATATGGATGGGAAGGATTCTTGGAAATAGAAAAATATGCACATGATGAGTGAACCAAACTTACATGAGTTGGACTTTGCAGTCCATATTGTCTTCATGTTCTCATCCAATTGTCTTAGCAGAAGTTTTGACAGATCCAAGTGCAGTCCCTTCTTGACAATTTTGTATGTTGTATCCAGTGCTCTAGATGCAATATTGTTCATCCTCCTATCCTGAAAGAACTTGCATTCTAAGACACATGCTCCAAATTTAATTTCATCATCTTTGATGGGGATACCTTTAACGCTCTTCCATCCCATGTTTCTCATGTATTCTTCTCAATGTCAACTTTAGGTGGGTGTTTTAGTGCCTTTACTTTATCGGTCATGGGATAACTGGTAAAAGTATGTATAACATCCCTAGTTATCAGTTTTGACTTATCTAGCCATATCTTTCGGTCATGTATCCTGCTTAGTACTAAACAAATCCATTTGGTTTTGAATTCATTTAGGAATAGTAGGGCATGTGTGAGCCCTTTTACTTCAATATTCTTATGCTCTTCCTTTATTGGTCCATCATCATTGAAAATATTCTTGAAAGCTTGATCAACTTCCATGTCTCCTATTTATGCAATCTTGTAGTGTATATAAGCTCGTACGTCTTCAATGAGAAAAAACCTATCTAGTATTCTAGAGAATGCACCAGTGTTGTCGGGTTGTGAAGCAACCTCGGGACATATCTTGTAATGAGGTTCTTCATAGGTGGTATTCTTGATTAGATTGACCTTATTCTTCTTATCATTATTAATCTTGGAGGTTCTTGAATTTGATGCCATCATTTCAGAAATTAGGGCTTCTTCCCGTAAATGAAAACAAAATTCTCGGTGATTGTTGTTACTTACTTCAACCTTTTGTCACTACCGGGAATCCTTTAGAGTGTTGTTCACCAGGTTGGAGTCGCTCTGTGATCTGGTACTTCATTCTCTAATTTTTCTCTATTTATTCTCTAAATTTGATGTGTGATTAATGAAACCCTTCCGTCATCTATTTATAGAATTTTCCCTAAGTCATGCCACAAATGCTCAACCACTTCTCAGTGTGTGAAGATGGAGTCATCGGGTGATGTAAAATGATATTCTGAGTGAGACCATGATTCTTTGGGACATCTATCTACTTATTGCATTCACTGATGGATTTTGGTGTAAGGCGAAGACAACATTGTCTTTCATGATTACCGATGGATCTCGATTTTCACTAGAAACTTATCTTTTATATTCACACTGATGATGTTTGGTAAGAATTAACCGATGAGATTGAATTCATAGAATTGTAACAAGTAATACCATAGTGCATCTTTAATCATGTTGATTTTGCAATTCATCAATATTTAATGGAACTGATACAAAATATAACTTGGTATAATGTAGTTCCATACTTACTTGTTCTACTTAGGTGGGGGTGGTGATGTGACCAGACCATTGGATAAGGTGTCACCATTTGTATTTCTCGGTCCAGCTTCATCAATGTTTGTAGCTTTCCTCTATATTTTGTTTCTCATCTTCTTGATGTCTTCAATGGTGTTTCCATTTGCAAAGGTTCTTGTCTCTGTCATTCGGTCTATGTAGTATTTCTTTAGATGACCAACTTTATGAAAGTGTAGACATGCCATTCTAGGGTTAGTCTAGCTCCTACACTTTCTTGTCCATTGTCTCATATAGTTTGCAACTATGTGTCCAAATCTTCCACATGTTGTGTAGTTTGCCCATGTATTGTAATCCCAAACATATTGGTTACCGACTCATTTTGGTTGATAAGAAGTTTCATTTTCTTTAGGCTTCCATGCTTTCTTTTTCTTCTTCTAGCATTCAAGGGATGTGTGCCCATGCATTTTGCAAGTAGGACAGTATTTTTCCCTGTAGGTTTCCTTCTTTGGTAGTTTCACCTCATATTTACATTCATACACTTTATGTCATTTCTTGTTACATTTATAACAAATTCCTATGAATTAAGGTGTGGATTTAGGAATACCTTTCATTTTCTCCTACAAACATTTGATGTGTGGCCCGGCCTTCCACAATGATTGCATGACTCATTTCTTGGTCTTGGATTTGCATAGACATTCTTTGGACCAGCTTGGTTTGGTGATTCTTCATTTTTGGTATACCTTAGTTAGGTATTATTGTTGACTCTTCTTTGTCCATCTAGAAAGTCATCAATCCTTTTGGTTCTTTCTTCAGCTCTCTTGATCATTTCATTATGTTGTTGCTGAATTCTCACTTCATGTTTCAGCTTTTCATTTTCTTCTCTTAGCTCACCGATAGCTTCTATTCTTTCAATGAGTTCTGTATTCATTATGTTTGCCTCTAGACCCATAAGAATAAACTAATTTGTGATCTCATGATGATGTTCTATAAGTCTTTGTATTTCTGACTCTTTCTCTTGTATCTTTTTAATAGTCTTCCTCCTGTCATCAATAGCTAGTGTTATTTCTTTCTCAGCTTGTCTAGAATTGTTCATGACATAAATAATTCTTACCATCTGTGTGTCTTGACCGATTTGCAAAGATTTTACTTGTCCAACTAGATGTTGCTTGATTTCATTCAGACTTGTAATTCTTTCTTTAGATGTGTCTGATGCTTTGCATGTTGTAGATCCTGAAGACTCAAATAGATCAGGTATGTCTTCCTCTTGGTAGTCTGTTTCATTACAACGAGATGCCATAATATTTATTTCATCCAACAACTGTCTCATCTTGATTCTAGCTTCTTTATTCTGCTCATAGAAGATTTGAATTTCTAGTTTCTGATTCTCAATACTCTTGTCAAGCTTGTACTTCTCCATTGTATGATCTTTTCTCTTAATTATTTAAAATTTTCCAATTAAGAGATCTAGCTCTGATACAAATTGCTGGAAATAATGGGAAGTATGTACTGAGAGGGGAGGGGTGAATCAATACCTCTAAAATTTGTATCTATTTTAACCTTTATCCATTTAGTAATCCATTGTATTACCAACCATCTGTTCTATACTATCTTTGTGTAAGTTATAACAATTCATAAAAATTAAAAAACATGTAAACATTCATAGAAGCATTCATGAAATGTAATGACACATAACAAAAGATATGGTAATGTAGAAAACCCTTGTTAGAAGGTAAAAAATGCGGTAGGGATGGCACCCAAAAAAACTTCACTATCTGCAGATTGGAAGGGGCCGGTTAAGGCTTACAATTTTGATCAATTCTGATGATCTACCCTTTTAGGAGTATTATGTGCAGACTGGTTAAGGTCTACTCTATTAAGAGCTTTAGCAACACTGTTTAGTGTGCACTTGGTTAAGAGATTTACAAAGAATTGTTAAATCCACCTTTCTTGAAAGGATTTCTACTATTTTCTACACTTGTTAGAATGTAAAGAAAAAAACTCATTGACCTAAGTGTATGCAATCTTCAATTGCTGATTACAAATCCATTAAAATCACATGTACAAGAAACACCTCATGTGATTGATTAATACCTATGTTGCTCGGTAGCCTTGATTCTTGGTTCTTGATAACCAAATTCATCTTTTACTATTCTTCTTCTTGAAACTCTTAGTCTGATCTATAGATTTTCTCCTTGACTACTATCATCCTCTCATCCATGTTGAAATGAATAATTACACATCTATTTATACAATAGATTGACCTAATTCAGTTTCACGTATTACAAAGATAACTCTATGATCAAAGGTTTACAACTTGACCTTGATCTCTTAGTTAGAATGTTTTAATCAGTTAAACTGATTAAAAAAAATTGCAATTATCTTTCTTGTCCCTCAAGAAATGGTTTTAAATCAAATCTAAACTCTAAATATAAAACATAACTATTTTATCTGATGTGGAAGTTAGATCCACTTTTCTTGGGATATAACTAACTTTCAGTGTCTGATGCTCGGGTTTCTCTAAAATTCTTTCGGTGTTCCTTCTATGAACCGTCTGCCAAGTTCCCCTGTATCATTGTAGGGTTTCACTTTTGGTTTACACTGTAAAACTTGTGTCATCTAGTTTCTCTATACTTAGCACTTTCGGTCTGAACTGAAACCTATCTTTCAGTGTAGTGTCACCGACGGTTCAAAAATTGATTCTCTTTGCATACTAATGGAAAAAATTATGTCATCATTGGTGATCTTCACTGGTTTCTCCAACCAGAGATTCTTTTTGGGAACATGGCTTAGAAAAAATCTAAACCACTTTATCTGAAAGTTCTACGACATATGAAAAATATAGGTTAAACCCTTGACTTTGAGGTGTTTGTGTTCTAACTTCAGATTTCCCTCTGCACAAAGTTTCTCATATGATTTATTCATCTCTAGTGTGCCTAGTTGTTGAATAGTGAAGTGATAGAAAGCTCAAATGTTGTTAATCAATAGTACCTTTGAAAAAATTTGGGAATGGGCTCCCATCGGAGCTGTCTCTTCTGCAATTGTTGGATGAAGTTTGAACTTTGGGGGTTCAGAGAAAATATACCTCACTAACATCTAGGATCCCTTCTTAACCTTTCTGCTAGATGAAGATGCCATAATCACTTGTAGGTTTGATAAAACTTCGTTGTAATTAAATATTTCAAACACAAATTCACTCTATAATCGCTAAAAGCTCTTAGTCACTTTATAAACTGTAAACAATAACCCTTTGATTTCACCATTTATGAGAAATTTCTTCATTTATTTTCATTAAATACTTCGTACTTGGTATTTGAGACAGCTTGGGTAGTTCTCCCAGGCTTGCTAGGAAGCTCGATGAAAACTAACCTTTTATCTTTGAAACCATACAACCTGACTTAACTCAGTTAAGCCTGAGTAACTCAGATGTAACTGAGATCTTGGCTTGGTTAGAACCATAATGTTTCCTTGTGCATTAATATGTAGATTTGGACTTGCTAGCATATCTGGAACTGATGTATGATGGTTTGTATGCACAGTTCCAGTTATCTCCTTGCATATTTATACGGATATGGTGGATCCACCCAACTCACTATTTTGGATGCCATTCGATCCTTCATTATTTTGGTCTGAATTATGAGGATACTTCCTTACCCACTGCTGACTGATCTACGTTTAGATTTCAAAAACTTTTTCTTTTCCTTTCTCAAAACCAGTATCCTCTTTTTCTCTATTCATGCAATTCTTGGTTAGATGACATAGTTTTTTACACACTTAACATCTCTTAGTGGGATTCCTTTTTCTGAGGTGAGTCTTTTCACAATTTGCACCAATGTGCCCATATTCACCACAATGACAACATCTGCTCCATGTGTTGTAATCCCTGCCAAAAATTGCTTTAGCTAGTTGTTCAGCAGGGTTCCATTTCTTAGTTCTGCACTCGGAAGAATTATGACCTTGTTTGTTACAATTGAAATATTTTCCTTCAAACTTAGGTTTCTCAGTGCATTCACTTTCCTTATGTCCATGTTTGTTGCACCTGTAGCATTTACCATTAAAATTTGACTTTCCATTACTCCAACACTTATTTACTGTGTGCCCTAACTTACCACAATGATTACATGTAGGTTTCTTGGTCTATTGAGCTCCTTATTGTGAGGATTCACCTTGTTCAGTATTACCTAATCCAGTCTGTCCATGATGTCTGAATTGAGTTTTCTCTTTAAAATGATCCATGCTTACCTATGAATTCATCATAGTCTCATTGGTTTTCTTTTCAGTATTGAGATCATTCTGCAGTCTTTCATTTTTAGTCCTTATATTGATAACTTCTTTATTTGAACTATTGAGTTGATTTATCATATCTGCTTGCTAAAGTGACAAGTATGGATTTCATTTTCTTTTTCCTCTAATATTGTACTTAACAATATTTTATCTTCATGTGTCACTTCTCTGTCATTTTGTGCTTGGTTCTTTTGTTCCATGACTTCACATATTCTGACTGGATGAATTTCTTGTTCTCTCTTCAAATTTCTAACTTCTTTATGTAAATTGAGTTTATTTGCAAGTAGGCCTTCAATGGATGCATCAACTTCTTCAGAACTTCTTTCTTTAAATAAATCTTCAATTATTTCTTCTATGTAATTTTTATTATTCATTTGCACTGCTGAATCTTTTCTTCTTTTCAGGGAATGAGAGAGCTTCTCCTTAAGTTTTCTGATTTAATCCATGGCCACTTGTAGATCTAGCTTTTCATTTTCAATGGATTTCTCCAGTTTGTATATTTCTATCACCTTTGATCTTTTCTCAAGATGTTAAACTTCTGATAAGAGAACCTTTAGCTTTGATACCAATTGTAGGAAATATATTGACGCTAGGTGACTGAGGGGGGGTGAATCAAGAACCAATCAAAATTATTCTCTTTTATCCTTTTTTAGATTGTCTAATCTAATTGCATATATGAAATATAAAAGAAATAAACATACACAACACTCGACATAATATTTGGTTACCCATAAACCTTTCAAATAGAAAGTAAAACTGGGGTGGGGATGATACCCACAAGATTTAGTACTGTAGTATAATTTAGCCTATTAAAGCTTATAATTGACCACTTCTGATGGCCTACCATGTTAGGAGAAATAAGGACTGTTAGGTCCACCTTGTGAAAGGATTTATACAATACAATAAAGTATGCAACTCTGTAAGGAGATTTGAAAAGGACTGTTAAGTCCACCTGGTTAAAGGATTTTGCTGATACACCTGTTAGGATGAACTAGTGGATGATCTTCTATGCAACTCTAATTTTTTGAATGAGATCCTTTGAGATAATACTGATCACCTAAATATGATAGATGAGTCTCTATTGTTCCTCTTACTATTGTAGCCTTCTAATCAATCTGTCACTTCATATTTACATATCTTACTTCCACTATTGCTACTTCTTACACACTTGGATAAAATAAGTATCTTACATATATATCTTATCTAAATCAATTACCTTCATAAGCGGATTCCATGATATAAATTAATATCCAACAATAATAACTATGTCGACCCTATACTGATACTCGGGTCTAGTAATCCACTTGGGTGATATATTGACACTTGGGCAACATGCTCACACTTGGGTGACATAGTGAACTGGTAATCTCTGGCACTCAGGCTACACTAGGTGCTCAGGTAACATTGATCACTCGAAGCTGGTATGCAACTCGGGTAACATTGGTGAATCAGGTGATACTGATTGCTACTATCTTCTTGGTCGACACTACAACTACTTGGGCTACACTGCAACTTCTCAGGTTTCACTTCAAGCTGCTGGCTCAGTCAACACTGTAATCATATAAGTGATTAAGTGTTTTGGCACTAATTGAAAACATGTCTTGCCACAAGGTCAACAGTGCCCCCTAGATAGAAATCTCAATAGTGTTGATCTCTTTCTTGATATTCATGGTGGCCTCAAGCCATTGTATACTATACTCATATAATGAGTTTCCATCCTCAAGCAGATTTTGTCCTTCTTTAAAAAGAAATTGAAGATTAGAGAAAGGCTTTGCACATCTTTCCTTCAAATCATGTAGCGTCTTAGTTTTTATGTCATATTCTCTCACATGAATCTATTTTTTTACGAATGCAGTCAAATCTTTCACAATATTGATAAGTGTTCTACATTTATCCTTGTGATTACTAGATAGGTCTATTGTATAATTTGGTTCAATTCTCTAGAGAGTAGAAATTGTTTCTTCAATGATTTCCTCTTTTCTCGCTAAATCCCTGAATAAATAATTTTGGGCTGATTTTGAGATGGTTTCACTTATATGGAGCTTCTCATGAGGGGTAAATTTACTAAAATAAATAAATGACTTAGGAATAGTGACCAAATGAATCATTAGAGGTGATGGGAGATGGTTTTTCAAATATTTACCAGAACTTGTGTCATTGAGATCTTCTCTTCTGTTAATGATCTCGACTTTTGATTCTTTGTCTTTCCTCTAGTGTATTGTATCCAACACCAAAACAATTGTATATGCAGTGATGTATTCTTTTCTAATATGCTCTTCCTCTTTTCCTTTTACTTCTTTTTCCTCCATTTTTACCTCAAATCTTTCCTTTACTTCCTCTTCAGTTCTTACTTCTTCCTTTTGTTCAACTTTTTCTTCTAGTATTTCTTCTATTACCACAGACTGATTTATAGGATGAATGGTTTTGACTGAAGAGAAAGGATGCTCTAATTTCAGAGGATTCTGATCTAGGTTATATACCTCCTCATCATTATATTCTAGGATAGAATATTATTTTCTCATTTCTTTATGTGATGATGAAGGAACCTCAGATGATTGACTAGGCTCAACACAAGATAGCATAATTAGCTTACCAACCATACTAATTAAATCTTCCTTAAACTGAATTATTGCAGATTTATTTTCCATAATAACATGCACTCTCTTCCTTGTTCTTCCTACCTTATCTCCAGCAATAGACAAAAAAAATAACAAAAACTATTTTCTACAATCTTGGACACTTCATATATGGTGGCCCTAAGAATATCATGATCAATTTGTTTTTTTCCATATGGATTTCAATAAAATCTTCCCATAAGGCCTTACATATATCTTTATGAAAATAATCAATATCTACACCTAATCTAGCATAGTATTGTACAAAAGATTCTACAATAATTTTCTTTTATTTTGATGACATGTAACTGATTGAATGTTTGAAGATGTTAAGTTGATAACTAAAATGTAGAAGGATAGTGCAAGACATTAAATCATTTAATGGACTGTATTTTCATTGATGCCAACTTGATATAATCTAATCGGTTATAATCAAAGTGACAAAGACTTCAGAGGATTAGAGAGATAAAGATTATACTTTCTGTAATGCATAAAAGACAACCATTCAGATTGTGACTACAAACACCAATGGTCAGTGGATCCCGATGGATACAGATCACCGACAGTCAAGTTACAGTGATGTCCAAGCAAGAAAACCGACGAGCATTGTCGATGAACAAAATCACAAGCAAACCTGATGGGCAGAAACATAGTGTAAACCAATGGAGAATCCCGAGCGTAATACCCACCTCTTAGTTTGTTTTTCAGTTTGCGGATGCCAAACTCTTTTAGGCCTTTTTGAGGATATTTATGTATTGCATTTTTTTATTTTATGGATCCATTTTTTATTATATCATCTTCTACATGTGATTTATGGTTACTTTATGATGCTTATGTATATGTTAGGATTTCATTTTGATTATGGTTTTCTAACAATACTGACCCTAGATTTACATGCACATGGATCATTGTATGTTGTACTTTACTATTTGATGTACTTGGTATGGTATGGGACAGAGTCATAGTTACTTTCTTCGGCGAGATCCACACGATAAACTAGTCTCAACCATTGTTTTCTATATTATATATGCATGTATGTTCATCTTTGTGTTGACAGGTTTGCAGGTACCTAGTTACGTCTTCTCTAAATTGGTAGGAGTGAGCGTGCCCTATCGCAATAACCTCAATGGTAAGAGAGGAGAGATAGTTTTCAGGTCCAAATCCTACCCTAAACCTAATTGTCCTAAGTATTGGATGAGTATCAATTTGACTACCCTACCCGGATTCGTCTAGTTGACGTGAATTCGTGGATCCCATCCTTGTGTGTTTGAGTTGATTTTGTTGATTTCAGTTGAATGCATTTATATTGTGTGATTTATCATGTCATTTATTTAATTAAATATTATTATAATTAATTATTAAATATAAGGTATTTAATTAATTAAAAATTAAATTAAATACCTATGTTTAATTGAAAAGTTAATTAAAGTGCAATTATTGAATATTAATATTTAATTAAATAATTAATTGGAAATTAGAGTAAATATGCTTTTATACATTATTAAATAATTAAATATTTGAGTGCGTGGATAAGATTGTGCTTTGAATATTTAATCTTTTTAAATTTATATTTAATTAATTACATGTGCAAGTTCATTATTGAAATTAGAGTTTGAATTCAAAATGCAACTTGGTTTAATAAGTCAAAGTTGAGTTGTGAAAGTAAATAGATATTTTGAATTAATAATTATTATTTACTTTCAATTTTCGGTTGAGTCCTTTTAGGGGTTAACTGGTGTGTTGTCATTATGGTTTGCATGATTAGGAGAATTTGATTCTCTTTAAGGAATTTTTCTCTCATTTTGGGGATAACAGGTTTTGGAGAAGAGGTTTTGGGAGCATTTTTGGAGAGCTTTGTGTGTTCTTGGTAGTCGGAGAATTTGAGAATTTTTGTGGTTGCATGTTGAAATAAAGTTTAGTGTGAATTCGTGATTGTGTGTGCTTGGAAAAATCAAGGCTCAATCTTCTTCAAGGGCCTAACTTTTATCTATTTCTTACATTGGATCTAAGGTAGGGATTTGATCCTTTTTGTGATTTTCAATTGTAGAATTAAGAATTTGTCTTCTTCGTGCTTGTGGAATTATATTTCCTTAATTAGGAGTTGTTTGTGTTTCTTGTTAAAAAGGGCGTTCTTGAAACCTTAGATTCATTATTGTTTTAGGAAATTATTATTTAGCATAGTAATGTTATGCTGTCCAATTTTCGTAGAAAAATTCTCTATAAAACTCTTAGAAAACAAAAAAATTAAAATGTCTATAGTAGAGACTATAGTTGGGAAATAAATAATTGACTTCACAAATATTCCCTTTGAAAAATTAATTATTTTCAAAAAAACATGGTCCCTGGATTTATACAGTGAATAAAAAAAATATATTCACCAGTAAAAAATAAATAAGGTAAAAGACAAAACTAGAAGAAAAGACAAAAAGACCTTTCCTAAATATATTTCCGTTTTCAGAAATTAGATATAAAAAGAAAAATAAAGTTGTTTATAAAAAAGTTATAAAACAATTTCGTTTGTAAAAAAAATAAAAAAAAATATTAAGGAGGGGGAGGTGGGACCTACCCCAACCATCCCTTATCCATGGCTACCTTCGCGCAGCCAAAGGCTGGCGGGGTGGCCTGTGCTGTCAGTCGGCGGCAAGGCCGTGAGGAGCTGTGCTGCCGTAAGGCAGCTGACACCCACGGTGAGCAGGCTTGCCACGACAGACACGTCAGCCGTGGTGACAGAGTCCCCGCAGCTAGTGGGGACCACATGAGACCCGCCCTCCCACCTTTGGTTTTGTTTAGTTTATTTTTATTATTTCAAATTTAAATTCTGTTTAAAGTTTTTTATTTTTATTTTTATTTTTAATATTAATTTTTAATTTTTTTTTATTTATTTAAAAATTATTTTATTTTATTAGTTTTTATATATTTAAAAATTGGTTAAATAAATTAGATTTTTATTTATTTAAAGATTAGTTTAATGAAATAGTTTTTAATTAATATTGTTTATTTAAATGTTATTTTAAGTTAAGTTTGAAAGTGTTATATGTGGGAATTAAAAATTATGAGTTGTATTTAGTTATTATTATTATTATCTTTTAGTTGATAATATTAATACTATGTTTTGGTTTAACGATTATTATTTTTTTTATAAATTATTATCGTTATTATTTACAAGCAAATTATTAGTCAAGGTTAGAGATAATATGTAATTTTAATATTAATATTATTTCTAGGTATTTGTCATATCAATGAGATTGTTTTATTAAATCCGATGGATTAGAAAGAGATGTTAGGAAACTAGAGTGAGGTGACTAGATTGTTTATGCAATCAAATTCTTTCTGAAATGATCTCATCTGTGAACATTGATTTGAACGCTTTTATAAGCTTATAGAGGTTTTCTATAACTTTGTACTTGTAATTATAGTTGAATTTTAGTAATTATTAAATAGGTTAATTTATATAGTGTGAATTCTATAAATTAACCTATAGGAACTTTTGTTGTGTGTTTTCTTGGGATATTGAATCATAGTGTGTTAGTAATTTTTACTAGATGAACAAATTTGCATAATAGGTTATTATAAATTTGTTTATCATTATGTAGCACTGAATTTTGAATTAGATCTTGTTGAAGATGTATATATCATTATGATTATCACTAACTTTTATTACCTGTCTAGAATCGTACTAATTATGTGTTAATGTGTCCTTTGAGTGACTGATTAAACAGACTGTGTGTTATTTTTCTTTTACTATACTGTGATGTGTCGGGTGCTTGTTGGGATTAGTTGACTATCAAGATGTAAAAACAGAGGTTTTGGGGGGTTTCTGTTTCTTTTGTGTTATGTATGCTTGAGTGCATGTTCATGTTGTTATCGATCTGGTCTCAATATTTTTACCCAACTTTATTCGTGTAACTTGTTCCTATGTGTTCTTGTGAGAGTGACTTGAAATGATTTTGGTTAATTGAGGACCAACAGTTCTTGTATGTGCAAGGATCGGTCTCAAGAGTTATGTTCTTATTTTGATATTATTTATGATTCTCAGAGGGTGTATCCCTATATGAGTAGGAATTAGTGATAAGGTTTATGATATACCTTTATGATGTTCTTTTGTGAACCTAGGGTAAATTACCTAGTTGTATAGTAGGAGGTGGCTTGCAATAAATGTCAGAGCTCAGAAGTGGCTTCTAGGATTGTTTATTGTAAGTAATCATAAAAAGTGATAACATAATAATTTATTAGGTTACGTTAGTATAATCTAATAAGATATTAATCTCGTTAGTGACTGTTAGTTTGAGAGGTCATTGGAACTGTGTATGGTCACTTGAGTGCCGGGATTCATTGAGGGATTTCTAGGAAAAAACTCAAGGGTTAGACGTACATGATGACACCTTCCTATATACAGCTTAGGTTATCCTACATGTGTTAGTTACCTCTGGTATTGTGTAGAATTCCTTATTTATGATTCACAAAGCTTCTAGGATCTTCCTATGCATTTCTTTATGATGGTCTTGTATTCCTTTGATGTTTGCCTTCTTGTTGTATACCCATGTAAATGGGCCTATTACTATCTCCTTAGCATGGTGGGAGTGGACCTTTGGTTCTACATGGTCAGGTGGTAGTGATTCATATTGCCATTGAGATTCGATGTTCATCTTCATGCTTGGATGATCCTTGTTGCAATTTTTCTTCTTCTATCTTCTTCATCTTCTAGAGACTTGTTCAGTTTCATGAGTTGTATACTTTTGTCATATGTGCATATTGGTTGACATCCTTTGGAGGATGTAATATTTTGCATTGTTATTTATTATTGCATACCTTGCGAGTTGTGCAGTGGATGTTGATTCTCGTATGAATACCTTGGGTATCATATGTATATGTAGTCTTATTATATGAGATGTATATTATTGAATTCAGTTCATGTAACCTTATGTCAGTTCTTTATAGTTTCTTTCGTAGATTAGTTTTCTTAAGTAATTCTTCATCAAGGAACCCTCAGGATATGTAACCTTTGATGAGTGGTATGCTATGTGTATGTCATGTAATTCATTGTATAGCTTCCGCATTGTCATTGTTGTTGGTTGTAAACATTTAAAAAAAATTATCCTATAAACTTAGTGTCTTGTTTAGGTTAGTTCTCCTGGGTTCCCTGGCAGGGCATTACACTTGGTATCAGAGCCCACATTTCTACACTGGGAGCTCTAGGAGATTTGTATGCCCATTAGATTTCTTTCGATTTAAAACTTGAAATAAACATAGACATAAAACTCTGATGTATTTAAAACTATTCCCATGTGTTTATTTATTTTCTTTTGTCGCCTTTTGGTTTAAAGTTTGAGTTGTTGTTTGATACTTTTGGTTGCTTCAGGTATGGAGTCTGTTGAGTCTAGAGCTATTGTTGGGAGCGTTGATCAAGATCAGGCCACGAAGATTCAACACCTTATTAGAGGGCTTAATGACCTCACTAATGGAGGAGTTCGAGTCTTCGTATCTCAGGATTTTAGGGTTTTAATTTATAAGGCTGTGTTGGTTTAATAAGATCATCTTATGGACTCGAAGGGTGATCTAAACCAACAGGGCGAGGAACTCTCTCATGATCATTTTGGTGGTCAGTTGGGGGTACAGTCTAGTGAACCTGCTTCTGTTTTCAGAAGTAATCATTCTGAGGGAGATGGGTATTCTAGAGGTCCTTCTACCTTTCCAAAAGGTAATCAGTCTCATCAGCTGGGAGGAATCATTCCTCCTACTTTTAGTGGTCCTAGGATTAGGAATTTCTATAATATTCAGTGCAACAAGCGTAGATGGATAGTTCAACCTAGTGGATCTACTTCTGGTTACAAGCGTAATCAACCACGGGGAACAAGGAACTTTGAAAACCCTCCTACAGTTTTAAAGGGTTACCAGATTTAGCAGGGTAAGAGATTCCTTCATGGTAATAGTGGTGGTTCTCAGTTAGGGAACTATTGCAACTGGTTGCATAGTATGTGCAATAGGAATGATCAGTCAGTTCAGAGAGTGTATCCGGATGTCAGTAGGGGTATTGTTCAGTATTCTAGTGCACCTTAAGTTAGAGGAAGTGGTAGTAGAGGAGTTTGTTTCTCATGTGGGAAGCTTGGCCATATTGTGGTCAATTTTCCTCAGCGTGCAGTGCAGTTCTCGGGGCATAGGCCAGTGGCTTTTGAGCCTACAGTTGGGGGTGTTGGTAGATCTCACAAAGTGTATGTAGCCTTGGATCACCTTCTAGCTATGTATCATGCTACTTTGAGTAGGGTTGCGGATGGTGGACCAGTAGCTAGTTTTCAGATTCTAGTAGTAGGGGATGAGCCCCTGTGTTCGAATCAGAGTCCTAAGAAGGATCCTAAGGAATCCGCACTTTGAGTCTTTTGGGACTTGGTAGGATGTTTTGTATTGAGGGATTAATATCTCTATCTTGGTTGTAGGCTTCCAGGAGTAAGCCTAGTTTTAGGGGAGGAGGATGTAATACCCAGCTCTTAGTTTATTTTTCAGTTTGTGGATGCCAAACTCTTTTAGGCCTTTTTGTGTATGTGTGGTTTATCTCAACTTGTTTTAGGATATTTATGTATTTCATTTCTTTATGTTATGGATCCATTTCTTGGTATATTATATCATATTTTACATGTGATTTATGGTTACTTTATGATGGTTATGTATATGTTAGGATTTCATTTCGATTATGGTTTTCTAACAATACTGACCCTAGATTTATATGCACATGGATCATTGTATGATGTACTTTACTATTTGATGTGCTTGGTATGGTATAGGAAAAATTCATAGTTACTTACTTTGGTGAGAGCCACACGATAAAATAGTCTCAACATTTGTTTTCTATATTATATATGCATGTATATTCATCTTTGTGATGATAGGTTTGTAGGTATCAGGCTACGTCTTCCCTGAATTGGTAGGAGTGAGCGTGCCCTATCGCAATAATCTCAATGGTAAGAGAGGGGAGATAGTATTCAGGTCCAAATCCTACCCTAAACCTAATTGTCCTAAGTAAAGGACGAGTATCAGTTTGTCTACCCTACTTAGATTTGTCTAGTTGACGTGAATTTGTGGATCCCATCCTTGTGTGTTTGAGTTGATTTTGTTTATTTCAGTTGAATGCATTGATATTGTGTGATTTATCATGTGATTTATTTAATTGAATATTATTGGAATTAATTATTAAATATGGGGTATTTAATTAATTGAAAATTAAATTAAATACCTATGTTTAATTGAAAAGTTAATTAAAGTGCAATTATTGAATATAATATTTAATTGAATAATTAATTAGAAATTAGAGTAAATATGCTTTTATGCATTGTTAAATAATTAAATATTTGAGCACATGGATAAGATTTTTCTTTGAATATTTAATCTATTTAAATATATATTGAATTAATTACATGTGCAAGTTCATTATTGAAATTAGAGTTTGAATTCAAAATGCAACTTGGTTTAATAAGTCAAAGTTGAGTTGTGCAAGTAAATAGATATTTTTAATTAATAATTATTATTTACTTTCAATTTTGAGTTGAGTCCTTTTAGGGGTTAACTGGTGTGTTGTCATTAGGGTTTGCATGATTAGGGGAAATTGATTCTGTTTAGGGAATTCTTCTCTCATTTTGAGGATAACATGTTTTGGAGAAGAGGTTTTGGGAGCATTTTTGGAGAGCTTTGTGTGTTCTTGGCATTTGGAGAATTTGAGAATTTTTGTGGTTTCATGTTGAATTAAAGTTTGGTGTGAATTCGTGATTGTGTGTGCTTAGAGGATTCAAGGCTCAATCTTCTTCAAGGGCCTAAATTTTCTCCATTTCTTGCATTGGATCTAAGGTAGGGATTTGATCCTTTTTGTGGTTTTCAATTATAGAATTAAGAATTTGTCTTCTTCATGCTTGTGGGATTATATTTCTTTAATTAGGAGTTGTTTGTGTTTATTGTTAAAAAGGGTGTTCTTGAAACCCTAGATTTATTATTGTTTTAGGAAATTATTATTTACCATGGTAATTTTATGTTGTCCAATTTTTGTAGAAAAATTCTCTATAAAACTCCTAGAAAATGAAAAATTAAAATGTCTATAGTAGAGACTATAGTTGGGAAATAAATAATTGACTTCAAAAATATTTCCTTTGAAAAATTAATTGTTTTAAAAAAGACACGCTCCCTAGATTTATACAGTGAATAAAAAAAATATATTCACCAGTAAAAAATAAATAAGGTAAAAGACAAAACTGGAAGAAAAAGACAAAAAGACTTTTCCTAAATATATTTTTGTTTTCAGAAATTAGATATAAAAAAAAGTTGTTTATAAAAAAGTTAAAAAATATTTCCGTTTGTAAAAAAAATAAAAAAAAATAAAAAAAAAATTTATTAAGGAGGGGGAGGTGGGACCTACCCCCACCATCCCCCATCCACAGCTACCTCTGTGCAGCCCAAGGTTGGTGGGGCGGTCTGTGCTGTAAGCTGGCGGCTGGGCCGTGGGGAGCCGTGCTGCCGTAAGGTAGCCGATACCCACGGTGACCAGGCCTGCCACAATAGGCACGACAGTCGTGGGGGGCGGAGTTCCCGCGTGGGACCCACCCCCCACCTTTGGTTTTGTTTAGTTTTTCTTATTATTTAAAATTTACTTTTTTTTAAAGTTTTTTTTTATTATTTCATTTTTTATTATAAACTTTTAATATTAATTTTTAATTTCTAGTTTTATTTATTTAAAAATTATTTTATTTAATTAGTTTTTATATATTTAAAAATTGGTTAAATAAATTAGATTTTTATTTATTTAAAGATTAGTTTAATGAAATAATTTTTAATTAATATTGTTTATTTAAATGTTATTTTAAGTTAAATTTGAAAGTGTTATATGTGGGAAGTAAAAATTATGAGTTGTATTTAGTTATTATTATTATCTTTTAGTTGATAATATTAATACGATGTTTTGGTTTAATGATTATTATTTTTTTATAAATTATTATCATCGTTATTATTTACAAGCAAATTATTAGTCAAGGTTAGAGATAATATGTAATTTTATTATTAATATTATTTCTAGGTATTTGTCATATCAATGAGATTGTTTTATTAAATCCAATGGATTAGAAAGAGATGTTAGGAAACTAGAGTGAGGTGACTGGAATCTTTATGTAATTATATTCTTTCTGAAATTATCTCGTTTGTGAACATTGATTTGAACGCTTTTATAAGCTTATAGAGGTTTTCTATAACTTTGTACTTGTAATTATAGTTGAATTTTAGTAATTATTAAATAGGTTAATTTATATAGTGTGAATTCTATAAATTAACCTATAGGAACTTTTATTGTGCATTTTCTTGGGATATTGAATTATAGTGTGTTAGTAATTTTTACTAGATGAACAAATTTGCATAATAGGTTATTATAAATTTGTTTATCATTATGTAGCACTGAATTTTGAATTAGGTCTTGCTGAAGATGTATATATCGTTATGATTATCGCTTACTTTTATTACCTGTTTGGAATCATACTCATCATGTGTTAATGTGTCCTCTGAGTGACTGATTACATAGATTGTGTGTTATTTTTGTTTTACGATACTGTGATGTGTCGGGTGCCTGTTGGGATTATTTGACTATCAAGATGTAAAACCAAAGGTTTTTGGGGGTTTATGTTTCTTTTGTCTTATGTATGCTTCAGTGCATGTTCTTGTTGTTATCGATTTTGTCTCGATCTTTTTACCCAACCTGATTCGTGTAACTTGTTCCTATGTGTTCTTGTGAGAGTGACTTGAAATGATTTTGGTTAATTAAGGACCAATAGTTCTTGTATGTGCAAGGAGTGGTCTCAAGAATTATATTCTTATTTTGATATTATTTATGGTTCTCTGAGGGTGTATCCCTATATGAGCGGGAATCAGTGATGAGGTTTATGATATACCTTTATGAAGTTATTTTGTGAACCTAGGGTAGGTTACCTAGTTGTATAGTAGGAGGTGCCTTGCAATAAATTTCGGAGCTCACAAGGGGCTGTTAGGATAATTTATTGTAAGTAATTGTAACAAGTGATAACATAATAGTTTATTAGTTTGTGTTAGTATAATCTAATAAGATATTAATCTGGTTAGTGACTTTTTCATTTTGAGAGGTCATTGGCGCCGTGTATGGTCACTTGAGTGCCGGGATTCATTGATGGATTTCTAGGAAAAAACTCAAGGGTTAGACGTACATGATGACACCTTCTTATATACAGCTTTAGTTATCCTATTTGTGTCAGTTACCTCTGTTATTGTGTAGAATTCCTTATTTATGATTTAGAAATCTTCTAGGATCTTCCTATGCATTTCTTTATGATGGTCTTGTATACCTTTGATGTTTCCCTTCTTGTTGTATACCTGTGTGAGTGGGCCTGTTACTCTCTCCTCAGAATGGTGGGAGTGGACCTTTGGTTCCACATGGCCGGGTGGTAGTGATTCTTATTGCCATTGAGATTCGACATTTATCTTCATGCTTGGATGATCCTTGTTGCAACTCTTCTTCTATCTTCTTCATCTTCTAGAGACTTGTTCAATTTCATGAGTTGTATACTTGTATCATATGTGGATATTGGTTGACATCCTTTGGAGGATGCAATATTTTGTATTGTTATGTATTATTGCATACCCTGTGACTTGTGTAGTGGATGTTGATTCTAGTATGAATACCGTGGGTATCAGATGTATATGTAGTCTTATTATATGAGATGTATATTATTGAATTTAGTTGATGTAACCTTATGTCAGTTATTTATAGTTGTTTTCGTATATTAGTTTTCTTAAGTAATTCTAGGTCAAGGAACCCTAAGGATATGTAACCTTTGATGAGTGGTATGTTATGTGTATGTCATGTACTTCATTGTATAGCTTCTGCATTGTTATTATTGTTGATTTTAAATATTTAAAAAAAATCATCCTGTAAACGTAGTGTCTTGTTTAGGTTACTTCTCTTGGGTTCCCTAGCGGGGCATTACACCAAGGAGAACTGGAGTGTTGACCGATGCTATCAGAGATTTAAACTAAAAAATAACTAGAGTTCACAAATGACAAAATATCTAGTAGGAAGAGCTAAATATAGAGTTAACTTGTAGTTATCTTTATTTTCATCGACAAGATAAGCCAGAGATAAGTGATTGATTTGAAGCTAATTTGTCTAGTTGGAAAAAAGATCTCAGCGAGATAAAACAAGAGTTTTGCTTTAAATATAATTGGCAAGAATTGTGGATCATGCCAAGATCAAGAAAATAAAGAACCTAACAACGGTGATATCATGTCTATTTAAGAGACATCTCAATTCATTACGAATTTGTGTGGGGAGAAAGAGAATAGAGGATTCTAAAGAGAAACTGATGAAGAGAAACTTCATACAGTGTTGATCAACAAGCTCAGGAAAGAGCTAAAGAATTCTGTAAACACTGAACAACAAAGCACATCACCGAGTAGAATCAAAGTAGAGAAAAGGTATAAACAAAGGTATATTATCAGAATAATTTGTGAGATTACAATAGATTTGAAAATATGAAAGTATAGTTGTATATGTGAATAGATCATACTATTTTAGTTTAACCATTGATTCAGAAAGTCTCTTAACCAAGTGGGATTTAAAGATCCTTTCTATATTGAGATACATCCAATGGAGTATCAAAAATTTTGTTCATGAATATAGCATGAGATTCCAGATACCTATTGACAGGCCAAGTGAGTGTTTGATCAAGGATGGTAGCATAGAGATGCCTGATATCAAGTGATAAACTAAAGTTTTAAATCCTCTAACAGGGTCACATCTAATAGTGTTTTTGTAACCTTTAACAGGGTTGGCTCTTCACCGAGCTCACTTCAGAAGAGTGCAAATTTTGGGTTGCCCGTCCCAAGTGTTTTTTCCCTTAACAAGGTTTCCACGTTAAAAATCTATGTGTCAATGTGTTTATGAGTCATTACTTTAGTGTTTTTCATTACACTTAACTTAATTGGATTGATAAATTTACACTAGATAATTTACTGTCTTTCAGTAAATTGATAGACTGCTAATCGATAAATCTAGAGTAGAAGGTTTTACAAAGCATTTTTATGAGTAGTAATTTGATATAAGTATTTGGAGGCATCCATCTTATAGGACTGAAGATAACTAGAGGTATAATTATGTGGTACTAATTTTTAAGGGTTGATTATTGGAATATTTTTGAGGCCACTTATTCACCCCCCCTCTTAGTTATTACTAACATATTTTTATGTGGAAGACTCATATAACATTCTAAATTCATCTCTAGCACCATCCATAATCATATCAAGTAGAATTTTCACGTCAAGAGAGTCTTCACATACTTTTTTTCTTTCTTCTTATGGATATGAATCTGAATTTTTTTCCCTTACTAGTTCTTCTTCTGATTGAACTAGAAATGGATAATCCTTGAAGACTTTAGATTTATCAATTTTCACCTTATTTGATGATGAAGGAGCTAAAGTATTAGTCTTTATTTTACTAGAGGGGCTTCCTTATGTCTTCTCAACCTTTACAACCAAAGTAGAAACAAGAGGATTGGTGCCGAAAGAACTGCTAGAAAAACTCTAAGTGATTCTCTTAAGATAAGAGTATTCTTCTTGTGAAATTGCTCCTCGTGCTTTGATTTCTTCCTTACATGTGTTGAACTTATTTTTGATATCTATGGCAATATTTTATCCATGTATTTGAATATTATCCTCTTGAGTTATTCCAAACCTATTCTTAGAGGTATCCACTCACTAGTACATTTGAGGCCTCTTTTTGACGGCTATCCGTCGCTTTTCTAACACATTCTTGTCGGCCTAGCGACAGAGACCAGTATTGCAATTTTGGTGTCAGAATTAACGATGGTTGTACCATCTGTCATTATTGTGATGGTACTGATTGTCACAATATGAGTCGACTATGATGGTTATCATGTTGTCGTTACATATTTTTGTTGTCGCTATTACGACACGTAGGCATTGTATCTTTTTTGTGACTATTATGACACGTAAGCGTCACATCTCTCTTGTCGCTATTATGACACGTAGGCATCACATGTTATCTGTCACTTTTTCAGACATGTGATGAATTTTCCATACATGCAACATTGAGCTGTCGGTAATTTTGCAACAGCCCAATGTCGCAAGTATAGCAAATTTGTCACATGTTTGAAAAAATAATGTCTAGGTGTTGCAATACGAGCTGGCTATAATGGTTATGATGTTGTCGTTACATTTTAGCTGTCACTATCACGACACCTAGGCGTCACGGAATGAGTGTCAAAATTATGACAGGCGTGCGACGAATTTGCTATACATGTGACATCGAGCCATCAACAATTGATGATGGCTTGACGTCGCATGTATTTTTTTATGGTCGCTTTAGAGTTTTTAAGAGTTTCTCTTTGTTTCGAGAATAGTTTAACATTCTCTACTTAACAAGGCCAACCACATGAATGTGGA
>MU228146.1:33015-44227 GCA_018584345.1 Thuja plicata | reverse complement strand
ATATATATATATTTATTTATTTATTTATTTATTTAATACATTAGTCTTTTCTATCCTAGGATTAAATAAATATTTATTTATGTAATTATCTAATTTCTCACTTTCCCTGTTCTAGTATTAAGTAAATAAATACTTGTATTTATTTAATTAATTCATCATACTTATTTTCTAATTTCAACCAATTATCTCTGCTCACATGGATCAACTCTAAATTCATAGACATAAGACAAATGTCACTCACTTCTCTCTTTATTTAATACTTTCCCCTATTAATTAAATGAATACTTGTATTTATTTAATTTATTTATTTACCTTTTTCCTCTGACATCTACCAACATATATAAATCTTATCACAACCTTTGATTTTCATGAGGACTTATATAAGATAACATCTCTCTTCCTTATTTGATTCTAATGAGTTATAATGCATATTCTAATGAGAAAGCCTAAGGCCTTTATGATCGTACTTGAGAGATTTTTGAGAATTGTTATGTCATTGCAGACTTATAACCTTTGAGACCATAGCTATCATATTTCCATCCCGTCATTATCATTTCCTTCATATTATCATAATCATTTCTTTGTATCAATCAATCAATCTTCATTATTTCATAGCCTCTTGTACATATGCTAACAAATCTGAGAGGACCAACATTATCATTACAAGATCTTTAAGGATAGGAGAAAAAGGGATTCAAGAATCTCTTGCATGCATTTGGTATATTTGATTTGTTTACTTTATGTTTTCATTCACGAGGAAGTGATATATTGATATGATGTTGGTTAGATTTTGTGAATCTAGGGCTTATGGTTGGGCTTGATTAGGTTATCAATTAGGTTATCCATTTCCATCATTATCATTTTAGCATGCCTGGTAGGACTCTTGTCCCTTCGTCTAATCATTTCCTTGTTTTTCTAAGTGATTTTATGAGTTACATGCCAGATTTTTGTAACATACACTAGAACTATGTATTTTTTGCCCAATTCTGCATATTTGACATTATGTTTTGGAACTTTATTTTTCATTTTTATTGTTCCTATGCATTTGATTCATCTTTCTATGCATTTTCTTCATCTTTCCACACATATTTATTTCTATGAATTTGCTTTGTCTTGTTGTACATTTGCTTCATCTTGTCACAGATATGTGTTTCTGCACATTTTCTTTGTCTTGTCGCACATTTTCTTGATATTGATATGCACTTGTGTATTTGTTAATTTAATTCACATCCTCACGCATTTTCTTCATCATGTTGCACATTTGCGCTCCTACACATTTGATTTATCTTGTTGCAAATTTTCTTTATTTTCTTGCACTTTTATTTCTATCAATTTTTTTGTCTTGTTGGATTTTTGTAGGTTGTATTTAAGCTCCTTTGCTTCACCAATCCTATAAATTTGACATATTATAGCTCATTATAGTGGATCAAAGGGATTTGAATCATATTTGGAAATCGTTAGATCTAGGTGCACTTGTATTAAACCTTCTTGTTTACATTGTAAAAAGTGATCATGTTCTTTTCCATCTATCATAGAATCTTTTCTAGTCGATTTATCTCAAATTGTTTGTTGTGTCTTCCACATATTGAAAATGGGATTAAAATTGTTCATACACATTTTGATTTGGGGTTAAATGAACCTCCTCTTTTTTTTTTTAATCCCCAATATGTTATTATGTATGCTCTCCTCTTATATTTTGGTAAGGAGCTTGAGTAGACTATAAATAAGGGATCTTGTTTTTTCCCTTTTTAGGGGTCTTGCCTAGAGAAGTGGTCTCTCTAGGGGATGACCTCAACTCCTATGTTTGTATGGAGTATAAATAGTGGGGGATGAATAAAAAAATTCCTCTTGGAAGTATAATCTTGTAAATCTTGGATAAGCCCCAAAGAACATTATACCTTTGGGAAGTGAAGGTGGAGATTTGGGCTACTGTCTCCTCTTAGTTGCTTGGCATTTTTCTCTTTCATATATAGATTCAAGCCTCAACATACCCTTGTGATATATATAATATACCCCTAGTTGATCTTGTAAATCCTATAATTCAAATTTTTGGCCATCATTTCTTGTGCATGCAAGGATTTATACTCCCACTTGAGTAAGCTCGTTAATGTGTCTAATGTGCTTGAATGCTTAAATCACCTCCCCCACTTGAAACCAAAAGGGTACACATTATAAAAAATTATCCTTAGGATTTTGTTTTATATTTTCTTTCTTTCTTGAGTGCTTTTATAATTATTCAAAAGTAAAAAAAATCGTAAAATTTTAAAAATATTAAAGAGAAATAATCCAAAATCCAAAAACCAATCACACTTGCCACTTCAAGAGCCCAAGAAAATAAAGAACCAATGGCCACCATATCTTAACAAATTCAAAATCTCAAAATACAAATTTAAGGAATATTAGCCCAACAAAAGGAATCAAAGACCCCTCTTGAGAAACAACACCAAGACATTGAGAATGCAAAATTTCATGAAATGATAAAAAAACTACACAAGGTAGAGCACAAAATGGCTGAAAATCAAAAGAAAAATCTCAAATAAAACATTTCTTTCAAAAATAAATGTATACCTAAATATCCCTTGGATAGAAAATTTACACCTTTGGGACAATCTATTGAGTTAGCTCTGAAAGAGCTTCTTGAGAATAATCTTATCACATTTCCTAAAGAGATCACATGGGGATCTAAAATTTTGAGTAAATATTGCGAGTATTATAGACACAAGAAAAATAAAACTTTATATTACATGGATTTGAAGAAAAAAACCAAATACCTCATTGGTAATGGTTACATTGAAATTGAAGATCCTAGTGATTCACCTAAAGAGAGACAATTCCCTATTTCGTAGCACAATCAAAATCATGTTCTTATGTTTAGGAAGGCCCCACAAGTAGTCTCAATTTATACTACCATTCCTTCATCTCATAAAGCTTCACAACAAAAATCCATACCATTTCAAAAAAAAATAATGAATCCAATGATGATACCTTTCATGTGACCCCATGTATCATCCTAAAAAGTAAGAACTTGATTTGTGCTCAATTTAGGATCATTTTGAGCCCACTTTAGTGTGGCTCCTTTGATTGGGCTTAATATTGCACTTAAATGTAAACTTCATTAACATATAAGTCCTTTTTTCTTCCCTAATCCTCCCTAATTTGTGCAAAATCTAGGTAGGATCTTATTTCTAAGAATCCTCCCTGATTTTCATCCAATTGTGAAATTGCCCCTTCCTTTTATGATCTTGGAATTCACACCCGATATCATAATCAAATGACCTTCTGGATCCCACAAATATTATAGGCCATGCCCTCCAATCACAAGAAAGAAAATTTTTGGAGGGGTGCAGTCGAAGTTCGACTTTACCCTTGGGTTTTTTATCTGAAATTGTTTTGGATCCGTGGTCAAACTGTGCAATTCTATTTATGGATGCATTACAAAAGGATCTCCCTCTTAATTTTAAAGGAGATAACATCATCATCATCATTATGAGAATTCATCCATTACTATCAAGCAACCATAGATCAAGAAATCAATAAAAGTATTGAACATCCAAGTGCAATTTCAAGTTGCATTCTAGCTCTCAACTCTTCAAGTATTCACGGTGTCTTCCATAGATCAAGCTTCTTTCCCCATTGAGGAAAAGCACCTAAATTTCTTGGAAGGACATTGGCATCATTTCTTCATTCCTCATTCATTGGTGATTTACAAAACATCTTCATAAGCTTTTCTCTTGCATTATTTCCTTTTGGTTTTTGTGTGGATTCAAAGCTATTGCATCAACATTCTTGATTACATTCAAAGAGGTAAGAGTATCTACATGCATGATACTCTTTATTTTAGATCAAATATCTATTACATGTCAACATTACTTACTTCATTTCAATTCAAGGTTAATTCCTAAATTGTGGCTTGACCAAGGCAAGTCCCCCTTCCAAAAATAATTTCCCTTCTTCTGTGTGCACGAACAGGTTTTGGGATCTACGGAGCTAGATTTAGACATTTTTGGGATTGTCTCATAAATCAGAACCAAAAAGTACATAGTCACATATAAAGGGGTGCATTCAAGAAGTTGACTTTTTACCTGAAAATTTGACTTGTTTTTGGAGACCTCAGATTTTGACAGTCGGAAGTTATAGATGCCAGAGTCCCAGATCTAGAACAGTTTCAGTCAGTGACATCACAGTGACTGGAAATTGTAAGTTCAAGACATATAACCTCCTAATTCATTTCAAGGTGAACAATTCCTTCTCAAATATTGCATTTACTTTCAAATCTGTTATTGCATTAGTAATATTTAGTTACTTTTAAGATATGTACTTGTTCTTTAATCAATTAGTGAAATCCATTATTTCCTTAATAGAGGAAATATGTTAGATCCTCCTCCCTTTGCATCTTAGTTTTGAATTTGCACCCATCATCTTTGGTTTTTTCTAATCAAGCTTGGATACAAAGAGGCTGGGTTTTTTCTATTTCCCACAATATCATAGCAAGCTTTTGGTGAGTGATCTCTACCTTATCATTGCTCACCATTTTATACTATACATTTTGGTGAACCCAGTGCATGATACCTTCTCATGATTTGGTGGTTATATCTTCTTTGCATATCTTTGTGTTCACCTAATATATATTTTGGTGAACCAGACTTATGACATTTCCTCTTTTGATTTTGGTGGTTATATATGCTTTGTATGCATGTTGTGCTTCAAGATCTACTTTGAATGCATTGTGTTAATTACTACTATAGATCCATTGCATTCTTGCATGTCCTTTCCATTCTTACATGTTTCAAAACAATAAAAATCCAAAAATATTTTCTTTTCCTGCATTTTTACTTCATTTTCTATTTTATTTCATAATATTAGCTTGTTTCATTACCAAATGTCTGATTTCTTTGTCCAAAACTTTACTACTTTTGATGATCCATTTATTAGTGAAGATTTTGATATGTTAGATGAAGCCCTTGATGACCTCATCTCTACTAAATCTTCCTCCACACCTCCTAAACTCTCTTTTTACCAAAATTTAATTAATGTGATACAATGATTTATGGTTTACAATAATCCTATTTATGAACTAATAAGTTATTCTTCTCCCAAATATTCTCTACATCATGAGGACATATTGATGCAGGAACCTACTTTTAATCTTTTTCTCAATGATATTCTTCTTGGGTATGAACCATTAGAGAATGATGTTGATTATTCTCTTGATATGTCCCTCCCCCATGAGACTACCTTTGTGCAAGAGTGATTTGGTGATGATAAAGGGCGGTATGATTGACAATTCCCTTAATTTCACTTCTCATCTCCCTTCCACTCATCTTCCCTCTAGAGATGAAGAAAAAATAAGTTATGATTTTTCCTCTTATAAAACTACCTTAGAAGTAGAGGATGATATTCTTGATGCTTTCCCTTTTCCAAATAAATCTTTTGAGAAAAAAGAGCATACTCAACTCAATACCATTCAATATTTCCCTCAAAACAAACCAGTGATTGTCGTAAAAGGTGATATATGACCCGATTATCATGCAGTACCATACACCTATATTGAAGATGATAATACCCTTGACGTATTTCCTTCTAAAAATCCAACCTTAGAACCTAAGGATCCTAATTAAATAAACACTATTCAATCTACATTTCCTTCTTCAAATCTATCTCCAAAAGAAATAGGCAATCCATCAACTGTTCAAGATGATGATTGGGGAACCTTAGACTTCACACCAAAATTCTGTAGCAAGTACAAGATCTTTTACTTTTAGATTCAATTAAATTTATCTAGTGAGTGTATGGATATTGATTGGTCCTCCTTAAATTTCAATCCCCTTCCACCTAAAGGAGCATCTTATCTTATTGGTACATCACATCTTCTTAAAGAGAAAAGTTTTTCAAAAGAAAATTTTGGTTTCCAACCTTCCTCTTTACCCAATCAATCTATACATTCTCCTCTCACTTTCTCCTCACAAAAAGAGTCTATTTTTTTTTTATCTTCTTAAGGCCAACTTAATTACTCTTCCTTTGAAGATAGCGAAAAAATAAAAAACAAAAGAAAAATAATTATTCTATTTGTATGTTTCGTCAAATTCAAGGCCATAAGACTAGTGAATGTAATGATTTGAAGTGTAAAATTCAATAACTTATTGATTGTGGTATGATTCAAATGACTTGCAACAATGAATGTCATATTTTTCATGATCATGCTACTTAATATATCTACATCCCTATTATGTTTCTCCTCCCTATGCAACATTGCTATCATACTTTGCGAGCAACATAATAGTCCTTTTCCTTGTCTCCTCACTTGGGGGGAAAGGGACTTATTTCACTCTCTTATTCATCTCAAAGGATCCATTTGTTCTCTATTTTGACTTGTTTCTTTTTATACGATGACATCCTTTCTTGTGTGCATTTCTTGTTTTACATAAGGATATTATCTTTTTCAGGAGATTGACATCCTGAGTTGTAACCTTATCCTTGCATTTGAAATTACATGTCTATTATAAATATATACCTCTTAGGTATAATAATGTGTCCTTCCTCTCTAATGCATCCAATATCCCTTATGGACTTATATATTTCATAGTATCATGTCCTTTCTTTCCTGAATTTGTTGTTTTACACAAGGATCCTCTCTTTTTTAGGAGATTTACATCTCAAGTTGCAACCTTATGTTTTCTTGAAAGAACATGTTTATTATAAAAGATATAACACATAGGGAGTATATTGGATTTATTTATATCTCTCCTTCAAAAGATCCTTTATCTATTTTTTTCTCCTCTCTTTTATGCTACAATGTCCTCCCATGTATGGATTGTCTTGTTCACAGATCTTTCTCCTTCAAGAGATTAGTATCATCCTACAATCTCTTTCTTACTTGGAAGTGTATATCTTGTATGATTGGGATGCTCACTAAGTAGACAAAAGGTGACCTTCTTCCTTGGAGTTGTTATCAATCTATGATAGTGCATTCTTTTGGCATGAGCTCTTTGTTTCATGTAAGATCCTAACATCTTTTCTTAACAAGCTATTTCATGTCTTAAAAATGGAATGTCTATCATTTAATGATCATCTTAATTTCCTTCCTTTGCATATATTTTCTATCATAAATATGTTTTATTTACATTGCATATGCATCTTATTTTACTTGGAATTTCATATCTTAAGGCTATCATTAAGGGTGTATTACATTCTATCTATCCTTCATACTTGGGGGGAAATATTGTTTGTACATTATTCTATATTTTTCTAAGGATCTACTTTCCTTAGTACAGTGGAATTTGTTTATAAGGTGACATTATTTTCTTATAAATAATTAATTGTTTTGATTCAGGATTCTCACTTATACAAGAGGTGTGCATCCTTGATCACTACCTTTTCTTAATTTTCAAAACCATGTTCTTTATAAACATGTGTTCTTACTCTTCGATTAGAATTTTTCTATCCTTCACCATGAATTTCTATTTCACCTAGTGACAGGGTGCTAAATAGGATCATTCTTGTCTGCCTTCTCCTCTTCATCCTAAAGATGTTATTTTTGTTCAACAACTTCTCTTGAGGGTAGATGTATTTCCAACAAGATCTCTTCCTTTCAAGGCTTTCTTCCCACAAGTGGCATATACTTTCACAATTATCTATTTTCCTTAGCTCACGAGGGTCATCACTCTTGGCTAAGTTTATGGCATACATTGTTGTTTAATGATATATCTTTGTTGATGGAGGTAGATATTCTTGTTTATCTTTCATTTTGATGGCACCTATGTTGCCACCATAAGGAGGGGGGCATATGTGCATCCCTCTTTATATATTAGCACATGGTCCCTACACTAACAACATACACATGCACATATATATCCTTATGGAGGACAATGTTTTTCTATATTCCTAATATATTTTGAGATCCTTATGGAAGAGAATTATTTTCCACATGCCTGATCACCATTCAGATCCTTTTGGAATACAATGCTTTTCCACATTCCTGATCTCCTTTTTTATCCTTATGGAAGATAATTATTTTCCACAAGCCTGATCTCCTTTCAAATCCTTGTGGAAGACATTGCTTTTCCACATTCCTAATATCCTTTTTGATTCATGTGGAAGAAAAATATTTTCCACATGCATGATCTCTTAAGACACCCATGAGCGTAAAACATTTTTAAGCCGCCCCTGAGATAGCCTGCTAGCCTGTGAGTTCATGGCCTCTCTCTCTCTTTTCTCTCATGGTTTTTCTAGTAGGCTATATCATGGATTTGGCATCACTCTCTCCCTTTTCCCTGTGATCTCTTATGTTCTTGCAATAGCTTCATGGATATGATAGTATTGGATGAGATATGTTTGATTGAGGTCTCTTTACTAACTCATTTGTGGTCTTTTAGTGCTAACCCTCTTTTTCTTTCTTGTGGGTGTCTATTGTGTTTATTTTTTTTGGTATCCTTATGCATAGATGTTGATTTGAGATCCTTTGTTTCGGGGCTTGAGGTCCTTAAGCTTAGTGATGTTTTACCTCTCTTTCTCCATGATCATTTTCTCTCCCATCTATTTCTCTCTTTCATCTCTTCCTTTACTAGGGGTATGATCTTGCCTCATACTTCTACTAAAGTGGGGGCTAAATGTATCATCTTGAAAATTAAGCACTTGATTTGTGCTCAATTTAGGTGAATTTTGGGCCCGCTTGAGAGTGGTTCCTTTGATTGGGCTTCATATTGCACTCAAATGTACACTTTATTAACATATGGGTCCTTTTTTGTTCCCTAATCCTCCATAATTTGTGCCAAATTGATGTAGGATCTTATTTCTAAGAATAGTCCCCTACTTTTACACAATTCCAAAATTCCCCCTTTGTTTTATGATCTGGGAATATGCTCCTGATATAAAAATCAATTGACCTTCCAAATTCCATAAGCATTATAGGCCATGCCCTCCAATCACGAGAAATCAACTTTCTAAATGGGTGCAGTCAATTTTTGACTAAACCTCCCAAGGGGGAGGTCGAAGTTAGACTTTACCCCCAGGTTTTTTATATGATATTGGGCCCTGGGTCCTATCTGACACATTCATTGGGGTTTTGGATCCATGGTAAGCCTATGTAATTATATTTATGGATGCACACTAAAAGGATCTCTCTCTTTCATTTTAAATATGATATCATCATCATCATTATGAGCATGCAACCATTACTGTCAAGCAACCATTGAGTAAGTAATCAAGCAAAGTATTAGGCATCCAAGTGCAATTTCAAGTGGGATTCCAACACTTAAGACTTCAAGTATCCAAGGTGTATTCCATAAATCAATCTTCTTTCCCCATTGAGGACATGGAAGGAGTTTCTTGGAAAGAAATTGGCATCATTTCTTCATTCCTCACTCATTGGTGATTTAAAAAACATCTTCATAAGGTTTTTTCTTGCATGATTTCCTTTTGTTTTTTTTGTGGAGTCAAAGCTACTGCATCAACATTCTTGATCACATTCAAAGAGGTAAGAGTATCTACATTGCATGATATACTTCATTTAAGATCTAATCTCTGTTACATGTTAGCATTCCTTACTTCATTTCAATTCAAGCTTAATTCATAAACTGGGGCTTGACTAAGGCAAGCCCCCCTTGTACAAAGAATTTCCCTTTTTCTGTGTGTAGGAACACGTTTTGGGATTTACAGATCTAGATTCAAATATATTTGGGATTGTCTCAGAGATCAAAACTAAAAAATACACAATCTCAAACAGAGAGGTGTAGTCAAGAAGTTGAATTGTACCTAAAAAATTGACTTGTTCCTGGAGGCCTCATATTTTCATAGTCAGAATTTACAAGTGCCAGAGTCCCTGATCCATAATGGTTTTAGCCAGCGACATCATAGTGACTCGAAATTGTAATTTCAAGGCATATAACCTCCTAATTAATTTCTAGGCGCACAATTCCTTCTCCAATCTTTCATTTAATTTTAGATCTATTATTGTATTAGTAAAATTTAGTTACTTTTCAGATCTATACTTTTTATTTAATCAATTAATCAAATCAATTAATTCCTTAATAGCAACAGTGCTAATCAAGCTTGGATACAAAGAGGTTGGGTTTGTCTATTTCCTTCAATGCCATAGCAATATTTTGGTGAGTGATCTCTACCTTAGCATTGCTCACCATTTTATATTATACACCCAGAATAGATATCTACAATATAAATTCAAGTAATCATAATCTTGATACAATGTCTTCCCACGATTCAAAAACCATAGAACTATAAGGAATAATAGTCCACAAGAAAACTTAGAGAGGGAGGGGGGTGAACCAGTTGTGATATAGAATATTAAACTTTAAACTTTATAAACCAAAATTTCAATGCAAAAGATAACATAGTAAATGCCAACACAATAACACAATACTTGTTGTCGAGGAAACCCTATTACAGGTAAAACCCCTGTGGGAATTAACACCCACAAATAATGTACTGAGAGTATAGTATCCTTGTTAAAAGATTCAGCCCTGTTAGGAGCTTATTACAACATTACACTACACAGTCCCTATTAGGAGTGAAGAAAAATAGTAGGCTCACTACCTAGGCACACTACTCAAAGAAGGTTAAAGAAACCCTCACGGATTCACAATCTGAACAAGTGTATATAGGAATATACAATCCAGTGAGCTGTTTGATAGAAACTATCTTTCCTTGGTCAGTTCCAAGAAGTATCTTTATCACAAACTATTCTCTACATCTAGCAACAAAACAAGCCTCACAACTTTCACTTCTCTTCCTTTTCAATTTATTCCAAATCTTTTCAAAAGAAAATATCTCTCATATATACCCTATTACAATAATTCCTTAGGTCGGCCAATTAATCTTTCCTAATATGCAAATAATTAACTAGGTCGGCCAATTAGGTTTTCCCAATATACAAATAATTGTTTAACCCCTAGCTAAGATACACATGGTACCAATAACAAGTAAACATCAATCATAATCTAACAGTTATACTCTAAGATCCACAATCAACACTGACAATTCATAATACACACTACATGTCTAAAGTTAGCCACCAAATACGTCTTTTCTATAATACACTCCATAGCTAACGTCACCAACATTCTCATGACAATCAATCAATACCCAACGCGCTTCAATATGTCCTCTGTTATCTAGTAAGATCTCATCACCTGAAATATCTTTGCCTGTAAGATATGTTAGAATAGTCTCAAAGGATAACTAAGAGGGGGGGGGGGCG
>MU228146.1:7103-22380 GCA_018584345.1 Thuja plicata | reverse complement strand
ATTCTCTCCAAAATGGGCACCCATTCCTCTTTAAGGCTATTTACTCCTTTGTCCCCCACTTGGAATTCTTGAGCCACTAAATATTTATTGCCATATTTGACTTAAAATTGGCCATCCCTTCAAGCCTTTGTGTCCCTTATGTGGCTCTTATGTGGATGCCACATAGATGCCACCTCATCCAAGCTCTCCTCTTCTCTCCCAAAAATCTATAAATAGAGGGCCTCTCCTCTTCATTTTTCATCCCTCAATTTGCATTGTTATCATGCTATTTTAATGTTAGGAGTTCATTTCTAGTTTCTCATGCTTTTATGTTTAAATCATTTAGAAATCGCATGCTAGGATAATGGATAAATGAATCACATTTCTTGCATATTGCATATCAATTCCATAACTTAGGATCATCTTTGAGGAGGATTTGAGACTAGTTCTTCATACTAGCTCTTAAATATCTTCTTTGTTTCCCATCTTGCACTCATAGTTGCATTGCATTGGGGATCTATTTCATTTGTGTTTGAGAGAGCACATGCACATTTAATCTAAAAGAACAAATCAAACAAGTAAAAATAGGGTGCAAATAGCTTGTTTTAGTTCTATCTGATGTTATGGTGAAGTCTTGTTTGTTTTTATGCTTGTTTCATGGATTATATGTGATAACCCACTAACCTTTCATGTTTAAGCTTGCTCCCAACAGGTTGAAGATTTCCTCATACTACAACTATTAATTAAATAAATACTTTTAATTAATTCATGATCCTTGTTTTCTAATTTCATTTGGAATCATTTCCACTCACATGGATCAACTCTAAATTTATACTCATATGAAGAAATGTCACTTGTGTCTTTATTTGACCTTTTCCTCTATTAATTAAATAAATAATTTTACTTATTTAATTAATTCATTTACCTTTTTCCTCTCACATCTCCCAACATATCTAGATCAATGCATCATGTGATGTTCTACCAAAAATTAAAATTTTATATCTACCACTTAATCTCATCCCTTCATTTTCATTAACCATGTAACCTCCCTTATTCTCATTATATCCTACTTGCCCTTTTATCTTAGTCATCCATATTTTCACCTCTTAATCTAAACCTTTAATTTTCCTGATTTTTTTTATAAAAGAACATCTCGGTGGCTCATTTGAATCTAATAAGAAATCTAATGACCAATTATAATGCCTATTCTAATGAGAAATCTTAAGGCCTTTGTGATCATACTTGAGCCTTTAAGAACTATTGTTCCCTTGCATACTTGTAATATTTGAAAGTCATAGCTATCATCTTTCCATCTAATCTTTATTAGCCTATCAATATTATTGCCTTCATATCATCATTATCATTGCTTTGCATCAATCAATCAATCTCTATTCTTTCATAGCCTCTTGTACATGTGCTAACAAATCACGAACATTATCATTACAATATATTAAAGGATATGAGGACAATAGTTTCAAGTGTCTCTTGCATGCATTTGCTATATTTTCTTTGTTTACTTTATGTTTGCATTCATGAGGAATTTCTCTATTGATATGATGTTGGTTAGATTTTGTGATTCTAGGGTTTATGGTTGGGCTTGATTAGGTTCACAAGTTTGCAAGTAGGTTGTGTATTTCCATCATTGTCAACAAGTTTTCCTCTAACTATTGAGGATCTAGCCTATCATCTACATATATATAATTTATTATAAAGAAGCTTCAAGTGGCACAATCTGTCAACTTTACTATTTGAGAAAATGTTTGAATACATTTCTAAATGTGAATGAATTATCATATATTTTGTGTTCAAGTGGAATTGATTGCACGTGAAAAACCTAAATGAGATAACTTGCTCAATCACGATAAAAAAACTTAATATTTGGCATAAAAGAGATTCATAAACAATACTAGAACACAATAACACCCATATTGAACCTCCTAGTTACTCTAATTAAACTTAATTTTACCTAGTTGATAATTGATGTGAGTGTTTAACTTAAAAACACAATATTACATTTAAAGATACATAATATAAATGGGTAGAGGGACCTCACAATATAGATTTTTGGAGATTCCAGTGAAGTGTTAGGATGGAAGGAGAAGATTGAGAGTTGTAAATGCATGAGAACCCTCAAAGAAGGATGCATAGATGAATGTCTAATAGAGGTTGGTTGGAAAGGGGGCTCTAATATTGTAGGAAAATCAATGGTGGAGACATATTTTAGGGAAAATGTAGATGATGGATTTGATGGGGTTGAAAGTGTAGAAAGCTAAAATCTTTGTTAATATTCAATGGATTCAATCAAATTCTTACAATATTGAATGAAAATGCTTATAAAGCATTGTTATCCTATAAATAACCAACCGAAATTCCCTTATAGGAATAAATCCCAAAACAACTAACTATTTTTTAGTTTATTTATTAACCTAAGACTAAATTAATTTAAAACTCCAACATTCTCCACTAATTACTTTAATTCAAACAAGAGTGAAACAATTCAAGGGTTTTGAACCTAACCCTCTTGGAGATTTTGATGAAGTGTCTTCACCAATCCTCCTTGATCACCTAGGATATACTGAATTGTTTGCATAATGGATCTTCTGACTTTAGAACCTAAAACCATTTGCACCAAATGAGAGAATATAGAAGTGTTTCCATCCTACATGCACAATGAGACTCATTTCCTCTGAAATTCCACATCTCCTTCGAGTGTGTCTAATGCCTCCTCTAGTGTTACACATGATATGCCTTTACTCCAAAAGGCCCCATCTCCTCTGAGTGTTTCTTATGCCTCTTCAAGTGTTTTGGAAATAATCCATCCTTTTCTATTAAAATCATCAATCACATTTCTACACATGAGACAAATTTCCTTTGAAAGTCCACATTTCCTCTGAGTGTGTCTAATATCTCCTCAAGTGCTCGACAAATAATAAACCAAATGTGAATACAATAAAGTGAACCCACAAGAATATTTCTTCCCCTTACTCCTTGAAGGGACACAAATATGTCAAGCCCCCTCTTTTATTTTGAGACACAAATATGTTGCTTCTTGAATATAATAAATCACCCCTAAGCGAGAAGTTAGTTTGGGATGATAAAAATCCTCCTACCTCTGATGCCTCCGACCTTTGATACGAACCATAGCTTTTCCTAGCTAGTTGTAGAGCTTGAATCTCCAAAAGATTTGTTAGGTTTCAAGTGAACAAAATTAAAACATGAATCATTTGATAATATAATGTAATTGAGAATTATGAAAATTAAATGTGTTTCTATCTTTCTTTTTGGATCTTGTGGATACTCACGTATATTACTCAAAACATTAACTTGAACACCAGCATTTCTATATATCATTATTACCAATGTAAGCTATAGTAACACTATGAAAATAAGGAAGATCCCCCTTGTGAAATATTATTCCTATTATTTTAGAGTAAAGATCTCTCTTTACTTTCTCTTTTGTGATATCAATTTGATACAAATTTGAAATGATAGTGAACCCTCCTAAACTTAGTTTTAAAAGAACAAATAAAAAGTACATCATTCATCACTATCACCACCCTATTATTTTGACCTATTTTTTCAAACTTTACGGCTGATTCTTATCACTTTTCTAGTGTGGGAAGAGAACTCTTATGTTCAACCACCCTTTCTAGCACTCAAACTTGAAATTACCAACATTGAATGCCAATCATCAAAACTATAATCATGGTATTTCTACTATCACTCAAATTTTAACAGCTAATAACATTGGAAAATATATGAATATTTCTCTTATCTTTAGTTTTTACACCCTCAATAGGACTAAAGTAAATCAAATCAATCCCCAAACCCCAATTTCCAAGGTGTTATCTCTCTTGGACAAAAAACTTAATATTTGAGATAAATCATAGCATGCACAACTCCATACAATATCTAATGCATAAAAAACATTCATATGGTCTTTCCCCATTATATTGTCCACAATCGTGTCCACCCTTAGTTTATTATATGCTTGAAACGTAAACACAAGCAACCTTACCATGCAAAAATAGGAATAGTAATGATAGCTATAATCAAACTTTTTTTTTTCTACTTAAACCTTATGTCCAATAAAACGTTGTGTAACTAATTTCACAATAGTGGTACCGAATCATTAAAACTAGAGAGTTATTCATGTGGTCTATAAGCATTTTACACTATGTCATTTTGCATGACAAAAAAGTTTTGAAAACAGTCCAATGTGCACTCTGATACAATGTCTAATGACATGTTGTATTATGTAAATGCTTTATCTTCCAAAATTCATAGAGACACTCTTATATTTTCCATTTTAAGAAACCTGAAACTTGTTGAAGCTTGCATAAAGTTATAAAACAAACTATCTTTCTTGAAAACCACTTCTAGGAAATGGGTTTCAACACTAACTATCTCAATCTTCATGTTAGTCCCACACCCTTGACTTGGACTATCACATCTTCACAGGAAGAGAGATATGAAAATTGCTTTGATACCAAATGAAAGTGTAGAACGCTAAAAGCTTTATTGATATTCAATAGACACACTCATATACTTACAATATTGAATGCAAATTCCTTTAAAGCATTTAAATCCTATAAATAACCACCCAAAATTTCCTTATCAGAATAACTCCCAAGATAACTAACTATTTGTTTAGTTTATTTATTAACCTAAAACTAAATTAATGTAAAACTCGAATAGGGGTACGATAAGATACTTTGGAATGATTTATATAAAGGTAGCTTTTGGAGTATCCAATAATCTAAGCACATGGGGGAATCAAAACTTGATATCTACGGGGAATGGAAGATTTGTTTATGTCCCAATTACATAGGTCAACTTCAAAATTATGATTTAAAAGGGAATATAATAGGTGGACATACATCAAGTATCAAATTCCATGTACATGCTATAACAAGTTGATCCTCTTAACCTTTAATTAATGATATTAAGTTTCCACAATCCATTATGTTTCCAAGAATATTATTTATGAATTTGAGCATGTAGGAGTTTTCATCAATATTTTAAATCAAACTTCATGATCCGTCATAAAGATAATATAGCATTAAAGATGGTGATTTTTTTAGTGGTGAATATCTGCTAATTGGCTAATATTTAAAACTTGGGAATTAAAATTTGGGTAATGGTTCAAGCTGTAGGGTGACCTAAATTGCCATATTTTTATAAAGTTATATTCTAGTCGTATTTAAATTATTGGCGAGTTTATTTTATTAAACTTTTTAACTCAAAAAGTCATCACAATATTCAATACATGGTTAGATCAAGTTCACCCAAATGTTATAATTTATTGTAGCAATCTAAAATAATTTTTAAAAATATGTATTAGTTACTTTAGGGCCATATCTAGGTTCACCACTTAGTGTGTTTGTTAAGTGGTGGTGGTGGTGGTGTGCACACCAAGGTTCAAACCCCTGTTGGGCCATTGTGATCATGGGCTTATGCCTTCACTAATCCAACGTTCATGTGGATTTGAGTCTCAACTTTGTTTAATGAGGATGAGGTCCCCTCTTTGTGGCCTTAACCATTTATAGCTAAAAACTTTAGGACCTTATGAAAAATCTTTATTTGCCACAACCAGTTTAAAATATAATCTTATGATCCTTATATTCTATGAGGTAAAATGTACCTACAATTTGTATTTCTCACAGACCTCAAAATTGATTTTGGATTGTTGAGATCAATGATCTAAAAGTAATTTCAGAACCCATGAGAACTACAAACTGTGGATACATTTTACCTCACATAATACATTGAGGGTCATTATATTATATTTTAGATAAATTATGATAGCAACTAAATATTACAGAGTCTTCCCTTTAAACCCATCAATCATTTACACCTTCAGGTACCTACATTTCCATAAAAAAAGTTTTGAATAGAAGGATTTTCTATGGTAGTTAATACATATTCCTATTATTTATCAAGATTCATCATTTTTTTTAAACTAAACTTTTATTGATGTAAAACAATTGCAAATACATTTAAATATTTTTTTTGGAAAGAAGGAAAGATCCATCTATATAAATTAATATTATTTTTTGAAAAAAAGAAAGATTTGATAGGATTTTATGCCTTTATTTTTGGGGGATGTGGGGTTTTTTTAAAGTTGTCACTAGCTAGAGAAGAAGCAAACATTGATTAATCATTGGCAAACCTATGTGCAAATGATTATAGGTGGATTACATGGTAGATGAGGATGGATAATGAAAATGAATGAGATAGTAAATTAAATTAAATAATATTTAATTTGAGAGGAAATTGACAGATAAGATTTAGATAAATATTTAAGAAGGGATAGACCTTTGGAGGGAATGGAAGAAATAGTTTCAAACGGGGAAGAAGGATATGAGAGCTAGCAAAATAAAAAATAAGAAAAAACATATTATTTAACTAATATAAGTATTGAGAATATAGTAATTGATCAAATGTAAATGATCAACGTTAGATGTTTGCATGTCCTAATATGCATTAAATTGCAAATCAAACGACACATTATTGACTCTCAAGATCTTCCACATACTAAAACGATTTGACTATTGTGCATTTAAAAGGATATGCGTACATTAGATCCATAATTTGCTAATATTATAAACTTGTATTAATCATTTCAACTAAGTGTGATAGTCTTTACTAACTAATAATCAAAACAATATGAACTATCACAATTCATAGATATCAATTACGAAGTTTCTCATGACAACAATCTTACGCATACAATGTTTCCTAAATCTAGGCAACTTTCTAAGATTTACCTACTAATAATATATTCATATGAAAGATAGTGCAAATGTCTGATTTTCCAAATTAAGATGAATACCCACTACAGTTATAAGGTATTGGCTAAATAGCCAACTAAAACGTAAAACATACAGATGGAGTTGAAAAATATACTAAATGTCCCACTTGGTAAGAAATACGTTTTAGTTGGCTGTTTAGACATTTCCTAGTTATAACAATATACTTCACTCCTAATATTATTTTTGTATGTAAAACAACATCTATTATGTTGTTTATAATTTTCCAATTAACACCCAATACAAATACCCATAAAAAAATTGGCATCCTCTACATATTTTATGAAACGTAGGAGTTAGATAAAAAATTAAAGGTAAGAATTTAATAGTCGACAAGTTGGTCGATGGGTGCTTGGAGGTCGTAAAAACGCAATAAATAAAAACATAAATACGTATTTAATAATAAAAAGCAGAACATGTGACGCCCACCATTACATTCTAGCCTTTAATTCCGCCTTATCTTTTTCACGTGGACAAGTCACCCTCACGGGAGCATTCTAAAAGCTTAGCGTGTATATACACACATTTGTCGTTTTGTCTTATTAATACCAAACAGAATTTGAGGGTCAATAGTTATATCGTTTTGTATAGGAAGTGAGCTCCCACAAAAATTTAAATTTTTTCAAAATTTTTAATTATTGTATCTTGTGGCTGAATCTCTTTGTTAAGGGTCAAGAATTGAGGAGTATTTGTTTTGTTATATTCATTTGAGGCACAATTTCAACCCCTTTCTCTATGATGTCGAAGCTTTTCACTTAACATGATCTGGAATCATTCAACTTCACCAATTGACCGAAGGTCCATTATACTATTTAAACTATTATATGTATAATATTTATTATTATTATTATTATCATTATTATTATGGTTAATCGTTAAAAAAAAGTTTTGCTTGTTTAGATTAAATTTAAAATTTAAATTGGATTTGAATACATTATAGCAAAAACATATTTATGAATGATAATAATTAAGAATTATATATAAAAAAATTTAAAAATAAATTTATACTATCATAAGAAATATAATATGCGAAGTTGTATTATTTAATAGTTCTATACAAACTATGAATGCCCTAACTATGTCTTTTTTATTCTTACAAATTTAGCTAACTCACCCACTCATTATCTATTGTTTTGATATTAAAAGTAGCCGAAACAAGGGGGCTGACCCAAAGAAACAACAAGAGGTAAAGCCTCAAGGAACATAGTTACCGCACACTATCAGCACAACACAGTAACAACAAACAATCAACCTATGCCTTCCCTTAATATCAAAAACCCCATCCACCACTTAACAAACATCAGCATAGCAAAATGAGTATTAAACCTACTCGAAAATAGCATAGCAAAAAAAGTTTAAACATACTACTAAAACTACAAAGGAAACTACCAGTAGTAGCACTAGAAGCCCGCAGGGATAGAAATCAACCACGAGAGTTAAAATTTCTAACAAAGCCCATAGAGCTGAAAAAGAAGTTCTAAACCAAAGGAACTGAGAAAATATGGTGAGAAACATAGCCACACCGCACCACAGGAACCCATCAGGGTCCCAAATTACTCCTTGCTAGAACGAGACATGAGCAGTTGGGTCCAATCATCAACCAGAAAATGAAACATATCCTTCTCCACATCGCCTTCATTTCCCTCCTCGTTAACCTTCTCCTGGTCCAGGAGACTAAGAGTGGTGGCAGAAGAGTGCATGACTTTAATGGAAAACTTAGCCAACTTGTTGAAATTCTTGTCCAACACGCATAACTCTTCCTTCATGCTTGTGATCTCTCCACTATTGGCATCATAACCCACACAAGAATTCATATTTTTGTCCTTATTTTCAGTAGCTTGGGAATTTTTCCCTGTGTCATCAACATCAACTTTGTCCTTATCCTTCGTGCGGGGAGGGGAGGAAATGGTTGCAAGGGAGGTACTTTTTTCTCCAATATTATCCATGGGGCGAGTAGGGTTACTCATTATTATACATTATCTATTATCTATTATACATTATACGTTATTAACTCATTATCTATTGTTACAATGAATGACAGTGTACATTTTTATACATGTAAGAGAGTTGAATGCTTCAACCCTAACAAGACTATCACTCTGTTCAATATCGGTTAGAAGCCCAAGTTATAACCATTATTTGGGAATGGCATTTTAAATGTACATGTAAAATAGGTACATGTCAAGACACATGTCGCCAAATCTATCTAGCAAGTCTAGAGAAGATTTGGGTCCATGCATCATCCTCATGTGTTATGTAGGTAATCACTAAATTACTAATAGAGTTGCACAAACTATATGTAAGTGTTGGTAGAGTTATTATGTTCTAAGAGTGTCCCATATTCTCCTACACTAGTTTCCCCCCCTTGACTAATAATAGTCTTCATTGTCTGCAACTACCACATAAGATGTGAAATTTTTTAGTAACTTGTACTTGTATGTGTCAAGAATATAAATATACTAAGAGGGAATGTTAATAAGTAATACCAAATTTACCTTCAAATCCAATAACATTGAACAATTACTGCATCTCACATTATCACTAAAGCATATATACAAATGATAATCATAATCCTACATCAACACATAATAACACCAGATATATGTGGAAACCTTGAAGGGAAAAACCACAATGATAATAGTTGTTTGGATGTACTCTACAATTCCAACCTCATAAAGATAATAAATAAAGTTTAAAATAATATTAATCCAGAGTCAAAGAAAGAGATGTAAAGAAAAATATATTAATTATATAATAAAAAAATATTTATAAAAATGCGTAGGCTAAGGAGAACATATTTGTTGTCTCAATGGAAGGAGCATCGATCCACGGAAATCACCACAGGGGCTAATGCAATCTCTCTGTTACAATTAGTGGTGGATTGTTACAATGGTGGGCAAGACTGATTGTGCCCTTGGTCTCCTTGGTTGTTTAGCATAGCGATGGTTTGTGATATGGCTTAGCCACCTCTTGTGTCTTATATATGTCTAGTGGTTGATTCAAGCATTAACAGGTCAATCTTTTGGTGCAACGACAACTGCTAGTTGTAACAAGTGGTATTAGAGCTTGGTCCTTTTGAAAAAGCTTGACCACTTGAAGGAGATCCTTCATGTCAAGTATACAAAAGGAGAGTCTGAAGTTTGATGGAAACACCTACCTGATTTGGAAGGATCAGATGACTACCTACCTGATATGCTTGGGGACAAAAGATGGATATTGGTATATCACTTAGAAGCCTTATGTTATTCTGAATGCTCTAACAAATGCTAATGTAGGTGAAAAGAATAAATTCAAGGAGAACATGCTGGGAAGGGAAACCTTTATCAGTGCCTCATCTGATTTAGAATATTCTCACATTTATGCATTAAGAATTGTACATGAGGTATGGAAAAAATTAGAAACTATTTATGAAGGTGACACATATGTTAAGAAAGCTAAGTTGTAGGGATTAAAAGAAAAATATGAAGATATGAAGATGAGCGAAGGTGAAACTTCTTTAGTCTATTTGCAAAGAGTAAATGATCTAGTTTGTGTAATCAAATGTGCTAATGGTACCTTGACAGACAATGAAGTTGCAGACAAGATTATGAGATCCTTGCATGCATGTTACAATGAGAAGGTTGTTTCTATTGAGGAATTGACAACTATATGAGACATTTCAAGAGAAGCTTTTGTAGGTCTAGACTCTGTTCCTATGAGATGACTACACTTGGTAAGGAACTTTCGAACGTTGAGACTGTATTTAAAGATAGTGTGACTAAGTATGAATAGGGAGAAAGATCCACAAAGATGAAATTAAAATAGTATGCTAAAGATTGGGAAGAGATCACATAGGAAGAGAGCACTAGTAGAATTTGGGCAATAAATGACCAGGTGACTAAAAATGATCATGTTCTACCCATTTTTTGCAATTTACAAATATAAATGACTAAATAAATGACCAATTTGGTCATCGGTTAAAATCACAACTAAAATGACTAAATAAATGACCAATTTAGTCAACGAGTAAAATGACTAAATAAATGACCAATTTGGTGATCGTGTAAAAAGACCAAATAAATGACTAAATAAATGACCAAATAAATGACTAAATAATTAGCCACCCTAATAATAAAAATGACTAAATGAATGATTAATACTCCTTTACACATTAACATTTGATAATATCATATACTTATATTCTTAGAAGTTGCATTTCTCCAATAATGTGTGTTCGCCAATAGCCTTATTGTGCGAACATTGTTCTGTGTGCTCTAATATTTTGTTCGCCAATAGACTTATTGTTGCATTTCACATTAACTATTCTATGTTCTCTAGAATTTTTAGATGTTTCATTATTTTGTTTGTATCCCAAGGTGAACTTTAGTAGTTATGTCATTATTCAAATATTGTTGATACATATGTTTAATTTTCAGGCAAGGTCGAGCCAACCAAAAGATTATTCATGGTCAATAATATTTTGGGTAGCTTCGAGCTGACAATATGATAATACTTATGCAAAAATGTCCTAGTACTGTCATCTATGAGTACCAATAAAGGTGCACAACTCTTTCAATTAAAGTTTAAGAAATCTAATTAATACGATACGTGTGAACAACTATTGATACATGTAAAGTTTATTAAAAGACTTTTAGTTATCATTTTCTGATTTCTTTAATTTAACACTAGTAATTTGAAGTTGGATGAGAAAAAAATAAAGAGTACTTAAACATGGGGCAATAATTCTCGACAATATCTACGGAACACCCAAAATGTACCATTTATTGTAATTATTAATTAATTAAAAAATAAAATTAACTAAATAAAAATTGTAATATAATAAATATAACATTTTTATATTTAATAATTACAATAAATGAGACATTTTAGATCCGGTATATACAATGGTGTAACTCTCTAATAGTGTTTCTCTCAACATTTTGAATTAAATACCATTTTATTATTTTTATATTTAAAATAATATTTAATAACTTTTTAATAAAATATCACTATATTAAATGTTTTACATATTTGTACATATACTTAAAAAAGGCACTTTAACCTTAAAGATGTAAATTACTTACGTTTTGCATTATAAAAAATATGTTTATAAGTAACAAATATATTGCATTAATATTTGAATGCAAAAATGAGAAGGCAAAACACAAACATGAAAAAATTGCCTCCTTTTTGGCAGATAGGGTAAAGGAAACTTTAAAATGTCATCATTTTATTTTATTTTTTCATTTTTCTCTGCTTTTAGTTTCTTCCCGCGACGCCATGATGAGGGTTTCATTGGAGATTCTGAAGGTTTTATGTAGATTTTGACCATTTCTTGTAAGTTTCCCCGCTATATTTGGTAAATACTCCATGTTTTTCAGATTTACATGGCTTATACTTTACTATAAAGGCCACAACCTTTAGTAACTTTCAAACCCTTATCTGTGCAAATATTTGGGGAGTTTCCTTAAAACAAATGGATTTATTTTTGTTCTATATGTCGTGATTGATAAATTTTTGTATCCATGTCCTTGGTTATATTTTGTACTTTGAAGGTTGTAACACTGTGCTTGGCATGGAAAATTTTGTCTTCTTACATGTTGTTGAAGGTTGTAACACTCTGGATGTTCTCAATGATTTTTGTACCTTTAATCATCACTATTTAGATATTTGGTCATGACACTCATGTCTTGATCTCTGTTCTTTACACTTGATGTTATGCTCATACATCACTATTTTACACATTTTTGTCTATTGTACTAGTTTTTCTTCTTTATATCAATATCCTTGGTATGTAATGACATTTCCTTGACCTAGATTAGTACCATTGTCATTGTTTCTACCTACAGAAGCACTACCTTTTTCACACCTCATACCACTATTCTCTGTAAAGTCTTCTCATTGTGTTCTCTATGAATACATTAGTATTTCTGATATTTATCTTTTGTGCACTGCATCTTCAAGATCACTAAAGGATTTTATTCATTGATCCATTGCTCTTTTCACTGCATTTTGTGTTGTTTACAAATCATAGTTTCATCTATTTATCTATTTGCAAACTTTGTCTTCTATTGTTTGTCCTTCATGGTTTAGTGAGAATTGGTCTGCAATATATCATTCTTTTCCTTTCACCCTGATGGTGTATTGGAGTATAATCCTTAATGTTGATGTATTAAACACCATAGTTTCATTTGCATTTAGAAACAATCTTGATTCCAATAACATGGACTGTCAAAATGTTGTCTCTGTATGTGTATGTATGTACATCATCTCTACAAAATATACAAAATGAAATATATAAAGCTGATAAGTGATAGTTCAATGCCCATTATCAAACATTAAATTGTAAATTCTGAATTATTGATATAGGTACATCTACATTATATTCATGGTGCTTTGTACTTTACTTCCTATCTGTAGAAATGTCTAATGCATTGGGGTTGAATCAAAATAACACTGTCAAGGAAAACCACATGTTTTGACAGTGGATTGTTAGATGCCACTTACAAAATATTAACAACGATTCTATAAAAAAAATTCACCATTATTGTAGATTAAACATGTTGGCCCTTTTGTGTAAGGTTGAGAGTAAATGGATGTTAGAAGGAAAATGACTAAATAAATTTGCAGTTAACCTATGCTATCGTAGGTCAACATAACCAAGGGAGGTGCAATACTACAAGACTAGATGACTAAAGTGACCTCTAATTTATTCTTTGATTCCTTTAGTAGTACATAAATTGAACATGGAAGGATTCTATGCAAGCATAGGCAGTACCTGGTCTAGGGTCAGGATTCTATGCAAGCATAGGCAGTACCTGGAATAGTTTGTGCATAGCTAGGTTTTTTGGAGAATGATGGGACTTATTTCCTCTATAGTTACTCCATAGTTATATACATCAGTGGTGTTATATACAATATTTATCATTTTATTGCATGTTCAGTAATTGGTGCTTGAGCATTGAGAATAATTTGTGACAAACTGATTTTCATATGTAATCCAATTTTAATTATTCTAGAAACCTGTCCTTCATATTTATTTCTTTCATACCTTCTAGGTGAAATGGGGCAAGATTCTATGCAAATCTAGGTAGGGTCTGGTCCATGGTTTGGACTGGCTTGGCTTTTGCCAGGGTTTTTGAAGAGTTACATATGTTTTTAAATACAATGTTTATCTTTTCGTCGTGTATCTTTAAATTTTGAGTAACTGTTGTAATATTTAATCCTATCTTTAATTTGATCATATTCTAGAAATCTGCCCAAAATCCCGTCGTTAAGAAATAAACCAGGAGTAGTGAAGATGACTCTTCTGATGAGAGCGAGGAAGAACCTACACTTCAAAAGTTGATACTCAAACTATGTCATATTTTTACTTTATTTACTTACATTTCTGATGATATGTGATCCTATTTTCTATTTGGAGATTATATTAACATGTAAATGCATTTTAGAAAACTGTCGCCAAGCCAATTGTTAAACAAGAAAGTAGTAGCAGTGAGGAGGATTCTTCTTCTGAGGAAAGTGATGAAGAGCCCGCACCTCAAAAACCAGCTCAGAAGGTACCAATCATGTTTCCCATTTGCTTATGTTTTTGGATTGGTAAATCTCCTTTGTTGCATGTCCTTTCTTTTGATTACTATGGTTGAGATATATATCTTACATTTAACATTCAACTTCTTTACATTTTAGAACATGTAGTGTGTCTTCAGAGGAGTTTGAACATGATTCTTTTTACGAAAGCTTTTATTTTTTACCACTTGAGCTCTTCCCATTTGACATTTGTTAACTTACCTTTTACATTGGTGGTAAAATTGGATTTTTGATGTTTTTGTGATTGGAATAGTTTTTTAGCCTGTGTAATTTTCATATCTCACACAAAATAAAACAAGTTTAACAGTCATGGAAGAAAAAAAAAAGAAATAATAAAATCCTTAATGTAGGATTTATGCAGTGATTCAGAACTGTACGCCTCTCTCTCCGGTTTCCCACAGCTTTCCAAGGGCTGGGGTTAGTAGCAAAGGTTCACAAACGAATGCAAATCAAGTACGCAATAACTACTAAACGAATAACAGAAATGTGAGCAATAAAATGTACAAGCAAGATAAAGGAAGACAAATGAATGCAAACCCTTCGATGCTTGAAGCTTCTATTGCTTCTCTCTACTCCTTCCGAAACGCTGTTCTTGATGCTCAGTATTGGCGGGGCAGTGTCTATGACTTGAGAAGCGTCAAGAATTTACAATTGAAATGTGTGTGTGATCGCAAGATAGCTTGAATGTCGACAGAGTAATGGCGCTTGTAAGCTTGAAATCCTTGATCCTTCAAATGGTTATGAAGGGTTTATTATATAGGAATTGGTGATGAAATGAATGGTTGAGATCAATCCCAGAGATGGGGAGATGGATGGTTGTGATCAAAAGGAATAGGAGAGATCCTCAGTAAACTCCACCTCTTTATTTGGTTAAGAGGAGATAGAGTTTGGTTAACTGAGGAGCTAATTATGAGTTA
>MU228145.1:2203065-2253556 GCA_018584345.1 Thuja plicata | reverse complement strand
AAGTCAACCCCTCTCTCTTTAACCACTTAATCCTAGCCACTCATTCCTTTTGCCTCTTAATCTCCTTCACTCCCACCAAAACCCTACCTAACCCTTCATCTCAACCACTCATTTTCCACCTCTTAATGCTAGCCCTCCATTTTCATAAGAAAATCCATAAAAGGAGGCCTCACTCCTCATTTTGAACTAGTGTGAGAGTAACTAGTTAGTGAATTGAGCATTCTTGCATTCTTGCACACTTGAGCACTTGAGCACTTAGGATTTCATATTTTTGCATGATAGGCTAGATTCATTTTCATAGTTTAGTTTGAAATCTTCAATGTTCATCTTTAATTTAATTTTCATCACAATCTAGTTGTCAATTCCTTGCATTTGCATTCTTAGTATAGATTTTGCATTTTGCATTCATCATTTGAGAGATTTGGGGCAAGTTCCACATACTTGTGCTCAAATCTTCATCATTTGCATCTATCATAGTGGGATTTATTACATTGTGTTGGGAGAGCACACCCACAAAATCTCTAAGAGCAAATCAAACAAGTCTTGGGTGCACTTGTTTTAGCTCATCGGAGGTTGTAGTGAAATTTCAGTTGTGTTTCAAGTTCTTTACATGCTTTTAATATTTGTTATATCTTGTATATGCATGTTTTGACTTGTTAGCTGCAGGGATTTTCATTGCATACACAACAACAAACTCCAATCTAATTAATCATGTAGATCTGCACACAATAAATGTAGTTATCTCTTTGAAAGAAATGAACAAGAAAACACAAATTCATTAATTTCCCATATAATGTAGAAGGAACCATACCATTAATGAAGCATAAATTGTATATATTTTATTGCATAAAAGATTCGACCATTTTACATTGTTCTGATGCAATATATAATGCCTTGATTTATAAAACTTTGAACCGCAAAACTAGGGCTCTATCTATGCTAAACAACGAAATAAATCTTAGAACTAAAGCTTATTGAAGTAAAACTACTGCTAAACTAACTACTAAGAAGCTTGCATGGATCCTTGATCTATTTACATTCAGTTTGCCCCAGAAATTAGGGTCAAACTAGCCCAAAGGAAATAAGATCTAAACTTGAGTTCCACTTTCTCTAACTAGAGTCTTTATTTTAATCTTGGAGTTCTTCTTTGAAGTCTTTGTCTTAACTTCTCTTTGTGTGGGAAACTGATAGACATCTTCTAGTTGAGCCAAAATAAACCCCAGTCCCTAAGGAATTTGATCAAAAACTTCCTCTTCATATAAATCTTCTTTACATCGGGACGAACCATAAATTCAGACCCTGACCTTTTCTCCAAAAAAACCAGAGGCTAAAAATCTAAGTATGGATGAAATATTCTTGGGCTCTCCGAAATCTTGGATTTTAGAAGGTCGAAAGGCCAAAATTATGAGCCTCCAAAAATGGCTAAGTGTCAAAACTCCTTTCCACAAAATCTGACTAAGTCCCCAAAATGAACAGCCAGTCTGGGAGGATATCTGAATGAGTGTCCCGAAGCCTCTATACTATTTATTGCACCTTGTCATAATCTACCTCTTGCACATTACTGAGGCGTTGTTCTTGCTTTTCCTTGAAGGTAGTCAACTCAGAAGAAAATAATTTGATTTCTTCTTCATTCTCATACATTCTTTGCATATCCTCCTTGAATCTGAAGAGTTGATGGAGATCCTCCTTTGTGTTAACCCATGCCAGAATCCCCTTGAACTATATCATAATGCTCTTTACCAGAGACAATAATTGTTTCTCACTATCCTCATATAACTCCAAATTTATACCTGTGAAGAAATATTCTATTTGTTCGACCCATATCATAACTCCCTCATTTCTCCGACATATTTTTTTCATGCACTTTTCATAGACCTTTACTGTCTTTGTTATGCCCTTAGTCAATGTTCCAAAATTATCCAATTCTGCACCCTCGTATAATTTAACCAAAATTTGGAAGCGTTGATTTATTATTATCTTCAGGTCCTTGAACACTTTCTACCATCTATTTAATTGGAAATCCAAGCCTTTCTCATCTTCCATCATATCCACCAACTTGGTTTCCTCCTTGAGAATGGTCCTAAAAGGTTTCAAAATGGCTCTAATGATCCCTTCTCCTAATTTCTCAAAATATTTCTTCCAATCCATACATGCTTGAACAAAATAATGTGTTACTCCTACCAGCGATTTCAAGGTGGACTCTTCTCCAAGAAATCCTATAATTAGGCTTACGAGAAACTTGGGTCAATGGGAACCACTATTTTGAGAATGAATCTCTTCAGTGCGTCATTCTTCTCAGTCAATGATTTTGTCATTTCCTCGTCTTTGTCCATGAAATCCAATGCATGTTTCAGCCCTAAAGCCGCCAATGTTCTTCTTCATTCTCTTGTAGGTTCCCCTAGATCAACATCATCAAAGGATAATCCTCAAGAGTTATCTTCGTCTGGTTTCCACTGGTCATGGGTATTGCCACTTGTGCCTTCCACTGGCCCCTGTTGTCTTGAGTGACATAGGAGATGGTCCTTGCGAGTATATTTGTTTTTTCTTGGTGAAAGAATTGGCCTAAAAATGACATATATGTGTCTTATTCTTCATTATAACCCCTTTTTCTAGGTTGTACCTCTTTATTAAACCATGTAGGTTTAGTAAAGGTCGTGACTCGCTTGTATGGAGAAATGCTCAAGACTAAGGTTGTCCCTTTTGTACCCTAGACTTCCATATCCTCTTCGAATTCTATTTCCTTCTCCAATGCTTCCATAACCTATTAATTCTCTTCTTCCTGCAACTCTTCTTTTGTGATTCTATGCTTCTCTCTAATAGTGTTATCTGGCTCCTCATATGTTTGCTCAAGTGGAGGAGTACTTTCTTCCCTTGTAGATTCTTCCTCTTCCTTGGGATTTTGAACATCTTCCAAAGAGCTTATCATTACTTCTGTCCAGAAACCTGTTACATGTCTTTGCCTTTCTTGTGTAGACAGTGTTGGTCTTGTGGATGAAGGAGTGGGAGCAATTGGATTTAAATAAAAAAAAATGGGAATGGAAGGAGGAGGAGTAGGTGCATTTGGTGGAATAAAAGGAGGAGGAGTAGGAATATTTTTTGGAACGAAAGGAGGAGTTAAGTTTTAGGATAGCTTCAAATGTAATAGAACTCCATGTTGTATTTGTTTTCCAAATGCAATAATCTCTCTTTCATTTATATTGGGAATGAGGATATGAGACATGTCCCTTAATGAGACATGTCTATTCATTATTATTTATAAGAAAGGACATGCCTCTTCCCATTAATTATAATTTAATCAATCTTATGATGTTTCATCAATCAATTATTAATTGAGAATGATATAATAATTTAATATTAAATATTAAATTTCATATGATTAATAATAATATAACATATATATTATATTATTATTAATCAACATATATTATATGTATTCTAATCATCATACAACTGAAGCTAAAAATATTAACACTCCCTCTTAGCTAGGGAGGATGATCAAACAAAATGTGTAGTTGTCTCGCGTGTCAACAATTATGACCCTTATCATAGCTACACAAAACATCAACACTCCCTCTTAGTTAGGGAAGATAAAATTCATCAAAATACAAGAGAAACACAACGCTAATTGTGAAATTTTATTTTGATATCACATTACTGTGATGTCAGAGATATGGACTGACTAGGAATATCAAGTCTCGTGATATTCACCATAACTCATAGATTTATAAATATCATCTAATGATATTGGGAGTATTTTTCACAAAATATCAAGTCACGTGATATTCTCCAAATACTCAGAGTAATGGCCTACCAACATCAAGTCACATGATGTCCACCAAGTACTCAAAAGTTTGCAAAGATATCATCTCATGATATTGGGAGCATTGGCCTGTAGAATATCAATTCATATGATATTCACCAAGTGCTCAGAGTAATGGCCTACCAACATATCCAAAATTTAGAAGAATCCAACAGTGTATTTGTGAGATATGGTCCTTTTACTGAGACTATTTTTCTGAGACATTCACACATTCACCATTAACCAAACTACTCTCTTACATTTGCAGTCTAGCTCTGATACCATGTTAAGTTTTAGGATAGCTGCAAATGTAATAGAAATCTATGTTGTATGTGTTTTCCAAATGCAATAATCTCTCTTTCATTTATATTGGGAATTACGATAGGAGAGACATGTCCGTTCATTATTATTTATAAGAAAGGACATGCCTCTTCCCATTAATTATAATTTAATCAATCTTATGATGTTTCATCAATCAATTATTAATTAAGAATAATTTAATAATTTAGTATTAAATATTAAATTTCTTATGATTAATAATAATATAACATATATATTATATTATTATTAATCAACATATATTATATGTATTCTAATGATCATAAGACTGAAGCTAAAAACATTAACAAGGAGGAGGAGGAGTATTTGGTGGAATAGAAGAACTATGTCCTGCACAAGTATCATTCCCACTTCCTTCATCAATGAGCATTCCACTTGGTACTTTTTCTTGCTTCATTTGTATTGTATAGGTTTTTGAGAGCTCTGGGGTAATATGTACCTCTACATTCTTGCTTGTGCCTATAGGCTACATGGAAGATGAAGGTATCTCTTTCTACACATGTTTCCTTGAGTAGAATTCCTTGATTGGTTTTTTAATTGTGGGATTAGTGAATTGGAATGGAGGAGGAGTTAGACTAAACTATGGAACTAATGGCATCTTTCCTCTCATACTTACTTCTCCAGTAGAACCAGGTGGATCTATCATTTTTTCCTTGAACCCAAAAAGATCTTGAAAGTTCAAAATTTCAAACTCATTAGGAGAAAGGGAAACGTAGAGATCTCCTTGTTCTTCATGTGCTCATGTTTCTGTATCGATTGGGAAATCTTCTTCTTGACCTTTCCTTCTAAGAGTATCCATCCCTGAATGTGTTCTTCTTGATAAAGGTATATTCTCTTCTACCTCTTCTTCTTCCTCTTGCAAGGTTTCCAACTGTGGAGACACAGAGGATCTCTTACTTTTGTAGACCCTTTTCTTCTCCTCTTGAGCATTCCTGAGTCCCGTGACCTTGATGTTCAGAGATTTAAATAAATTAGGATTTTTTTCTTATGAAGCTTGTGGTTTTTCAGGAGGTGGATTGATGCTACTAGTCATTCTAGTCTTTGCTGGTTTGGACTTTGGGTTAGAACCATATGCCACCGGGTGATCATGCCTATATACTATCTCTGGTTTTTGAGGGATTGTCAATCTAAATTTAGGAATTTCCACTCTCTCCCCTTGTTTCTTATCCCCTTTGGATGGTGGATTAAAATATGGTTTCATTGGTATGGGGTCCATTTTGAATGAATTTTTGATCTATTTTTTGGTGCTTTTCACCACATGCCTAGCCTTGAAATCAATTCTATCATTATCTTCCTTGTCTACTTCTACATTTAAGATGAGTCTTATATATATTATCCTTATTGTATAAAGAATCTAATACATCCTTTGTCTCCATATCCCATACCTCTAGCCAAATGCTAAGTTCCAAGATATCTTGTGCCAACTTGAGGGACAGTCTGCAATAGTCCCAAATCCCGACCTTGTAATCATCTACACATTTTATCCAGTGATCCTCTAGGTGAGGCTCATGAACATAATACCTGTCCATGATGTGGTTGTAAGTGCCAATAGGGTCAAATTTGGGCCTGAGTAACCCAAAATATTGCAAAGGATATTCATCCCATTCGATTGCCAAAGATTTGCAAACTTTTATGTCTTGTAAGAAATGGGGGCCAATTGATAAAGGAAAGTCCCAACAATGCTTCTTCTTGTGTTTTATATGACCATATGCATCAAAGAGTTTCCTAGCCATCTCTAGAATAATTATCCCTTCAAAAGGATATCGAGGAAGCCTTTTTGGGGTGAGAGTGCACCCAGCCACTCTTATGTATGTGAAAGTCCTAAATTGAATATAATAGGCTCTGAGTGCCCTTACTTTGGAAGTTGCTTCCTAGGAGAGTCTCTTCACATAATCACCTTTTATAGAACGGATAATTGCAAAGACAAAAGAATCATTGAAAATCTTGTAATTTGGGCTCTTATCATCCATCTTTTCCTTTCTAACCAATTGAGGATACACAGTGAATGACCATGCATTGGGCTACCTGAAAGCTCCTCTCTTTGTTAACCCCGGGTACTCTGATCTGGCGGCTAGTAGGTATACAACATAAGAAGTCATGTAGAATTAGGGATTCTTTTTTATTATCACTAATTGTTCATCCAGGTTATTTCTAAGGATGGTTTCCTAATCAAATTTGACTTTCCACCCGTTTATCCTCTCAATCAAGAGGATCTAATGCAGGGGCATCTGAGGTTCTTGGAGAATTTGATCTGGTCATATTTTTTGTTTCTTTGGAGCTCGGTTGAAGGATGGAGTTCTCCGTTGGAGTACTCGGTGTTAATTTTCTTGGTAACTATGGTGGGTTCTCAGTTGGAGGTGTTGGCTCACCGACAAGCTCAGTTACTTATGTTGGTTCTACTTCACCGACGAGACTTGGTTGCTAGTATTGGTTCAGTGTCACCGAAAGGTCTCGATGCCTGCTACAACTATTGCTTGTTTATTTTACTGAGTGGGTTTTGGATGGTTTGGTAGATTCACCGATTGGTTTCGTGTGGCTTGGTTCTATTGGTTATTGAGTAGTTGTTCTTTCGATGTTCTTGATCACCGACTGGGTTTGATTGCTTGGATTTGTTGGCTGACTTATTGGCTAACTTATACATTTAATTTGGGTCATGACATTTATGTTGGATCTCTCTTTGGAGATCGTGTGGACCTACATCTGGTGGATAACACATTGGGTGTTGTGTCCTTGGTGTCGACTTGTGTTTGTGATTTATTTCTTTTGTAATGTTGACTTGCGACAAAGTTGTATAAATAAAGAGGGTTGGATAGAGTGTTATGGGAGAAAGAGGCAGTATATCAGTTGGGTGAGAATATTTGATGTAAGGTTTGCAGATCTGAATATGGTGGAAGATACCTTGGAGGGATAGTAGCATGTTGACTTAGGAGGTAAGAGGATTGTGTGTTGGATTGGAATCACAAGTTTAGATTTTGTCTTGTAGTTCCTAGTAGGTTGTTGTGTGGACTGTCACATATCTGGGCTAGTTAAGGAGATGATCTAAAAGTTGTAGAAGGTCTCGGTGGTGAACTTATTGTGTTTACATTTGTATTTGGATGAAACTGAGAAGGCCTTATAGGCTGACATGTTGCATGTAATTGAATCTAAAAATGAATAAATCGATACGATTTTCCATATCCTATTGTGTTGTTCCCATTGTGCTGTTCTTGTTGTTGGATGCAAGTTTGGATAGTTCATTATTGGATCCTTCGAGCTTGACTGCATCATAATCATCTAATGCTCTAGTTGGATCTGCTAACGAAGGCCATATAACCTGCTAAGCATGGTGACTACAGTCTGAATATCATCTTTTAGGTATCCCCTTCTCATATCAAAATTTTCCAATTTATTGTTGGTGAGATGTTGCATCAAATATTCCTTGTTCACTTTTTCTTAAGAAAGCTGAGTATCTTTTTCAAACCATTCTAGTCCTTTATGAATGGATAATTCATAAAATGTGTCAATCCCCTTTGGCAAGTGGATGAAATCTTCAATGTTGTTGGGTCTGAGATCTAGAACAATATCTCTTGCCTTATTTTTCACCACCCTCTCATCAGGAACATAATGGTGGACTAGATTCATGATTAAATATGAAGATATAATTGCGACAGGATGTGCTGCAATGTTGACTAGTCTTGAAAACACTAAAGCAGTGCAGTTAGTCGATCTCTCGTTGGGTAGGGAACATCTGGTAAGGAGTTCATTCCAGTTCACATTCATGATGTCTATGTCTATGATCTCTTCATGAAGATTCCCCACCTTGTATGGGGTATGATATCCTTTGAAAAGATACTTCATTGGTGATCCAGTTATCTTTTCTGACATCCTGCAAGAAAACATGCAACTATCAGTAAAATTTATTGAATTAACTACCCAAAGCAAGCAAAAACAAAAGAAAATTCTCCAAGTGTTAAGCCCTAGAAGTGAAAAAAATAATCTGAAACAAAAAAATTCCATCTTCGGCCTTTTGGACATTCAGACACTAAAGATAAGACTTGCCTCCGAAAGGCCGAAAGTGTGAAATTTGATAAAAGCTGGGGAACTTGGTTTTGGCTTTTTAGGGTGCGAAGAATGGAATGATATTTTCAGAGGCCTAAAGTGTGAAAGGACGAAGGAGTTGAAGATGGTTGGTTGAGTGATGAACTTTGGTGTTTTAGAGTGCGAAGGTGGCATGAATTTTGGAGGCCAAAAGTGTGAAAGTTTAGGAGGGTCTTCAGTGTCTAAATGTTTGAGAAAGCATTTTACACTTAACGCTCTCTATCTTGTTGAGCTGATGATGATCTTTTTGGCCTTTCGAAGGCCGAAAACCTGAGGCTATGAAACTCTAATAGGAAAGCAAAAAATAGAATCCCTAGACCAGACATTACAAAAAAAGAGGGGGGGAACCTACTGAATAACTAAAAATGACCAAACTAAAAATGACAAAGACCTAAAATCTCAAAGATAAAAAAACCTAAACACAACAAGACCGAAACAAAAAATGAAAAGAGGGAAAGGCCCTACCTGAAGAAAACATCAGAAAGGGAGGAGGAGGAGGATAAAAACAACCACCTCAAAGACACTGAGGGCGGGCATAGAAAACCTCAACAAAACAAAAAAGCATACAAGTGCACGCCAAAGAATGAAACAAAGCAGATCTTGAAGATAGAGGCAGAATGAGAAAAAACTAACACCTTAGTCACATTATAGGTAGTTGGAGCTGATGATGTCATCATTGGGTTACAAACTTTAAGAGGCCGAAAGTCATATGCCTAATGTGTCAAACATCATCGGTGTCTTTGGAGGCCGAAAGGACAAAAGAAATTCCTCATGGGGTGACTACGGGATTTCGGCCTTTCAGTCTTTCAGAGATCCTGAGAAGACTAAAAGGTTGAAAGGTCGAAAGACGGAAAGACAACTTGCTAAACAAAAGGCCTTGCTCCAAGCCAGAGCCAAAACCAGAAAAAATAAAGGAGGAACCCAAAAAGGGGAAAAGAAACAAAAGAAAGAAAAAAAGGGGGGGGGGGGCATGGCCAAGTGGCCAAAATGGAGTGTGTGTTGTGCACCTATGACAAGTTGTTCTGTAAAACCTTGACAATTTTTATTTTGAAATAGGTTGGAAATAAGAAATATATTGTACTATTTGTAGAGTTACTTCTCTGATAACAATACTCTATGGCTTGTAGTCCAAGGGTGTATACTATAGCATATTCTTTTTGGGGCATTCTCTCTCGCCTTGGCATCTTTTTTATTAAAAAATCATAGGGACTATGTACCCGGTGACTTTTACATTTTGTTATCCAATGTGTCATGTGCTAAACTCTTATAGTTCTGTTCCAGTTTGTTCATGTTGATTGTAGTGTGCTCTTAGGGAAGATGAATCTTAGGAAATGTGTTCTTTTCTTTAGACCCTTATAGGAACTACTTATGTTTGTTCGTGAATGGTTTCCTATACCATGTCCCTTTTTGAGGAGAATTGAATTTTCTTTAGGAGTGATGTGCCTTAATTCAGAGCCTTGCAAATTCCTTGTGCACCAAGATATGAATGTTTGAGCCCTATGTATAGGAATTTGGCTTCTTTTTCTCCAACAAAAAATGAAGGGAATGTGGTGCACCATGTCCTGAGTGACTGATGGTGCAGAACTTTGATCAGGGAAATCAAAACTTACAAATACCATCTAACAAATTCCTATCTCATCCAAAAAAGCTTCGATCAAGAATTTTTCCTCCCCTTAGCTTAGTCTATTTGCCCCTCGACGATCGACATGAGCCGTAAATCAAGGGATCAACAGGATAAACACTTGAAATTGGACTATGGTAGGAATATTTTTGAGGTTGTCAACTTTATTTTAGTTGGTGATGGGGAATAGAAAGGTAGGATGATTAGGTATATTTTGTCCAGCTATTCTCGCTTGGTAGAGTACAAGATAAAAATGATTCTCAGTAAATGTTTGAACTGGAAGATCTTACGAGGAGGTTTTAGAGCTACTGAAATGGGAAAATCAATCAACAAAGGGGTTTGTTTATTATTATTATTCTAATAAGTTTTGTGGATTAGCTATTTTATTTTCAGGATGAGCTTCATTAGGAAGAAATCTCTCATAAGCATGTATTCTCTTGGCTCTATTCATATGACTTTAACTCAAAACTAGTAGACCTATACAAGAATTTGCAGAAGAATAATGTTTCATAACTTAATAAGACTAAATATTTTTAGAAGAAAAAAAAAATTGTGCTACTGAATACTAAAAAAATTATGACTCCAAATAACTTATTAGTTTGAAACCATCCCAAACGACAATGCCACAAATGTTGGCTCTTGATAATGTCTAGACAATTGAGCATAATACCTCAACTCATGGACATGCTATCCTTACTAGGTGACTGTTAAATTCTATTATCAAGACTCATTTACTTATCAACCTAGGGACACATACTTCCAAAATGAGACAACATAGTATATGCGCTAAGAATCTTTGAAGTTATACTATTCTAACTTTAACCAAAGAAATATTGAACTGAATACTATGAAGGAAATGTAGAATTTTTTTTATCTATAACTTGTCATAGATAAATCTAACCTAAACTTATATTGAAGCAACCATTTTTTAACTAACTAAGATAACTATCATGTTCTATCTTGGTTGTATGAGAAATCATAGATTTATTTTTCTACGACTACACAAATAGTCAAGTATCAGATTAACAAAGATAGAGTACTAATAATCCAAGATAAACTGCATAAAAAAGGATTCCTCGCCAAGTGGCCCCCCTTGGATGAGTACCTTTGATTTAAAATTATATCCTTAAAAGATGAATATCCAAAACATTATGATCCTATCATGTTGATAACATGGAATTGACATAAATTACTTCTTCTTCATAAATACAACAATTATAGAAGTTTATTACAGTGTTGAACCAACAGTTCCTGAAGAAAATGTGGGAGAATTTATAGAAAGACAAAAATAAAATGAACTATATCAACACCTCAATCCCTCAAATATAGGGAGAGTGATTTTTATTGAAAATTGGAAACTAGGAACAACAAAGTGTGGAACAGAATGGACTCTATCCAACCATAACTCCAACCAAATATTTTCCTAAATTTTCTCTATAGCCAGGCATACAAGAAGTTAGGAAGGTAAATTATTTCCCAACTATTTTGAATAAATCTTCTGTAAAAGAAACAACTAGGTTACTTCTCATAACTTCACTGACCTCTTCCTTCCCTGATGTGCTTTGACCGCTTCAAAAGACTTTCTACATGTTAATGTTATTTGACTTATTGAAATAGTTGCATTCAAAAGGTTAGTACCATGTAGATCTTTTCTTTTGCATTAATATTTTGAATACAATATTTATCATAATAATTCATGAGAATATATATTTATATTTATTTTTATTGGTAAAGTTAAAATATTTGTATTAATATAAATCAGATTGCAATAGATTTTGCAAAGTTACTATAAAGATCTCCATAGTTCAAAAAGCTCACCAAAAAAACCTAAAGGCTCCTAAGCTAGCATTAACATTTCTACCCACAGAGATTCATGCCCATACCCAAAATGCATAGTGTGCTTACATCCAAAACCAAATCGTCTTCCTAGTTGAGCAAAAAAGGAAAAAAAGAAAACCCCCGCCCTACTGGAACCATCCATTTGCTTCCTCCTGTGATAAGTTTGGGATTGCCCTTGCCCCTGCCGAAGCGGCTTTGGAGGAAACCTCCTATAGTTGATGGAGGGGCCTTGGTCTGCCTATGTCATCCACTTGAGTGGTGGATTTTACCAGTGTAGTCTTCTGACATTTTTTTCCTGCCACACTTCTTTGTACTTTGCATTCCTCCACTTTATTTAGGTAGTCCAAAACCATCACCTAGCCGCGCCAAACTTCAAGAAGTCTCACAGCCATAGGTTGTGATGAAATACACACCACCAAGGGTTGGAATGTGCCTAGACCACCACCTATCAGGCACCACAGGGCGTGTGTCATCCGCAGTCCCACTCTGAGTTCTGCTCGGTCCACAAACCCTTTGAGCCCAACAGACCATTTGGGCTCCAAGCATTTCCTTGCCACTGACAGGATTTCAATCTTTGTATTTCCCACCATGAGTCCCAATGCCAAAAATAGGGAGGATTTTTCCAGATTGGTGTGAGCCCTTGCATAAAATTTCAGGCATTCTTCCCTGAAAATGGTGGAAATCACCTCAAGGAACTTAGGATCATCAAAGCGGAACACATTTTCAATTTTTTGGGCTTTGATTTCATCCCTAAAGGCAGGGAGTTGATTTGGGGAGTCCAAATTTTTTTTTTCCTCCATTGCAATACCTTCACCACCCACCAAAACTATGAAGAAAACTATTAGAAACATAAAATAAAATGTAAAGGAGATAAGGAAAGAATCCAAGAGAGAGTGCAAAGGAAGAGTTTTACCAGAGAGAGAGAGAGAGAGAGAGAGAGAGAGAGACTCATTACAACATTGTGAGAGAAAGAATGAGAATGAGAGAAGAAGAGAGAAGAAATCCCATGAGAACCAACTTGTGAGAACCAACCTTGAGAAGTGAGAGAGAAGAATCTCTTAAGTAGAGATGAGTGAAGGAGTTTGCATGTAACTCCCATATCCTATGAGTGCCACATTCACATTATGTGTGTACCATGTGTAGGAATCCTCTTAAGGAGGAATATCTAATTTCCTTATTAAAGGAATAAAACAATTTGTGATATGTCCTCCTACTTGGACTAGAGGACAAATACAAATCAGGATACCTTGGTTTATCCTTTAATTACATAGTTCACAAAGGAAAGATTAAATTCTAACACCCCCCTTTAATATTTACTTGGTGTGATTACAAGAAGGGGTATGAAACCCAATTTTTACAAATATCTACAACTTGATCTTCAATATAAGTAAGAAATTGTATTGTCTTCAATTTTGCAAGTGGCATTTTGGAAACGTAACGTACAAGCATCTTTGGTAGAGCCAAGAGAAGTAGAAGGGTCCTTTAAACATCTTCAAGTGGAAGTATATGCACATCTGCAAGTAGTCTTGTGACTCATAGGACACGTGGAAATGAATTGATGTCTTTAATGTGCCTTGATGGATCACCTGGAACATAGAACAAGAAAACAAGGCAACTATCCACAACTAAAATTCAATCTCATATTCAAGTTAGTATATATTTTGAAATTTGTAACATCAAAGTATAATTTGAAGGAAACTTTCATAGTAAAAACTTAGTTAGAGATAAAAATAAATGTAATTTGTTCACCAAAATTGCAATGGATCTAACATGATATCAACAGAATAAATTCTCAAAGGTTCAAAATTAAAAATTTAGGTACGAAAGAATTAATCAATGCTCTCATGAAAGAAATATAATAATACACAAATGACCACAGACAAGGTCAACTAATGAAAAATTGCATCAACATTGCATCAATCACATAGATATAGACAGTCCACTAATGAGTCATCCCACTGCAAGTGAATGGGTTGTGACTCCATCACCTACATGACCCACGATAATGAAGAATGCAGTGCATTATCATGTTAGTATATAAATGAATATGAGAGAGACAATGATAAATCAGTAGTAAATGTGACTCAATCACCAAATTAACTCAAGATCTTGATTTTCCAAGCATGTTTACCAAGGTGAACCATAAGATAGGATTATGAGAAGTAATAACATATTTCCTTCAAGAAAATGTGAAACAATTGAGAAACTCATGGAAAATCATCCACTCATTGAGGAACAGAATAAAGAACCATCCTCTCACTGAGGAGCATAATAAAGAATCATCCAATGAAACTTTCAAATGGAACAAGTTGATAAACATGAACTGAAGCAAGTGCATCCCAGTGCAATTTATAAATGGAACAAGTTGATAAACATCAACTGAGGTAAGTGCAACCCAGTGCAACTTACAAATGGAACAAGTTGATCAACATCAATTGAAGTAAGTGCATCCCATTGCAACTTACGAATGGAACAAGTTGATCAACATCAACTGAAGTAAGTGCAACCCAATGCAACTTACAAATGGAACAAGTTGATAAAAATCAACTGAAGTAAGTACATCCCAGTGCAAATTAAAATGGGAACAATTTGAATATAAACACATGGTATAAATCCATAAAATGCAGCTATTTGCATGAAGAGATTCTCTAAAAGCATAAATTGCAACTATGTGCAAATAGATTAATTCAAGCTCATCAATAAAATCAGTAATAATACTCATGAAGGAAATAGTGTAAGATAATCTCATAATCCTAAAAAATTGGAGATAAAGAAGAGATAAATGAAGAGAAACATTAATGTTATGGATATCAGTTAGAAAAATCCATCGATGGTGAACATGAGAACTAATTTGAAATAGACGATAGAACATAATTACTTGTACAGAAAGTTAAAGGATCAAGTTAGAATGCATAAGGGAAGACATCAAAGCAAAATTGCAATAATTAAGTTTCCTAGGTCGAAGTCCACCCATACTAGAAATATAATCATCACCTTCATTAGGTACATCTTTAAACCATTTAGGATTTCTCTTAGAAGTAATGGAAATATCACTATGAGGAGTAAATTCATCATTTTCATCATCACTGTGAGGAGTAAATATATCATTATCATCATGAACAACAATATCACCATCATGAGAAAAATTATCACTAAGTGGAGTAGATATATTCTTACCATCATCATCATCATCTTTTTAAATACTAGTAGGAATAGAAATAGATGCATTAGGAGTAGGGTTTAGGATAGGAGGTTGGTCCTCTATGAGTTCAATAATACCCCCTTTAAATTCATTATCTTTGACATTTGACCAATCATACACTTGATTTTCTGTAATAACATCTCTTGCAATATGCACCTTGTTAGTAATAGGATCATAAACTCTATAACCTTTAGTAGATTCATCATACCCAAAAAAGTAAATGAAAATAAATTAGAATTGAGTAGATCATATACTAAACAGTTAACATTAAATAGAATTATAAGGAGAAGTTCAGTTTAACTGAATGTTAAACACGAGAATAAGCGAGAAGCTTAATATACAAGAAGAATGATTACCCCTTTGTTTAAAGAACATAAACTCATTTCTTAGGAATAATAAGAAAAATGAAATATTTGCATACGAAATTGTTAGAACCTTTTAATTTAAACTCTAGAATCAATGTTGGCATGATTAATTAAGAAAAATGATCAGATTAATTAAAATGGAGAGAATTACAATGAATATATGTTGATCAAGATCAAGAAAAATAAATTTAACTTAATAAATTCACAATTTGAATGGTTAAATAATGATATGAAATTTTTTTTTTTTATAGATTAAATGAAGGAACAATTTTTAATTGTAATGAATTAATGAAACACCAATTGAAAGTGGTTAGAATTGATACAAAGAATGAAGGGTTCAAGCAATATAATGTAAAATTAAAGTGAAAAAATGTTCTAACATGTACACTTTTTTTATTTAAACAAAATTTTAAAAAGGTTAAAATACTAAGTTAGAAATGATTAACTTTAAATAAACTTGGATTAGTCAAAAAGGAATTATAAGCAATGAAAAACTATTTGAATAATCAAATTGATGTATACAAAGGTTTTTTAAAATCAAATGCTTGATAAAATTTATAAGAAATGAATTAATTTAAACTAATTGTTGATATAAAGAAACTATTTAAAGTTGAAATGAGTCAACGATGGAATAAACTAGTAAACCAAAGATATCATTGCAATTTCAGAGAATATTTAAAAAAAATATGACAAAACACTAATAGAGGAAACTGAATTCCTAGCTGTAGCAAAAAAAAGGTTAAAGAGAATAAATGAAGATATATAATGATTGAAACCAGAGTTTTGAATAAAGACTAACTAATTTGATATGTTGTGAGAGCAACAGAGAATGTTGCGCAATGAAAAAATATAAACTTAAAAACAACTTACCAAATGCTGCCAAATGTTTTAGCACAGAGAAAATGTTACCAAAGACTGCATAATGTATTACCAAAAAAATGTTTGATTGTTGCTCCTTCTAATTAGATTAGATAAAAATGATATAATAACCTCAAAGAAAAGACTCTGGGCCCAAAACCTCAAAGGAGGGGTGTTGCGTTGAGAATGTAACACAAGATACGCACAAAGAATAATATACTGCTGCCAAAGAAATGAAATATAGAAAAAACATAGAGGGAAGGATATCGCAAAGGAGGGGTTGCACAAGAATAGAGATAAAGCGCAGCCAAGAAGGTGAAGTGTTGCTGAGATGTGTAGGACCAGCATGTGAAGGAGTAGACTGTGTTGGAAGTCTACGCAAGTATTAATGTGGAGCTACGCAAAGGAATGTTGGTCTATGAATTAATGTATATATTAATACAAGCCACACAGTGCAAAGGGTTGTACAAATGTTGTGCAATGAAATAATGAGACATAAGTTGTGCAATGTATAAGTAAGATATATAAAGTACAACAAATGTTGTGATATGGAATGAAAGGAGAGTTGTGAGTCAAGTGAAGGGAGATATAAGGGAAAATAGCAAAGAATGAAGGAAGGGCTACACAGGAAGAGAGATGACAATGTACTAGATTAATTTGATTATAACTCTCAATTATATGATGTGCAAGAGGAAGGAGGAAGGAGAAAGGAATGATATTTATATTAATGGATTATATATCATAAAAAATGATACCAAGTATATAAATAGAAGATAATAGAGGAGTAATAAGCAGTACAGACAGAGATATAATAAGATTTGTCAGAAAAATCAGAGATAAAAACACAGAGATGAATAATGACTAATGCATGCATTTGAATCTGCAAAAAAAAATATTAGTATAGAACTTTGTGTTTCTCTCAGAGGTAGGCAAATTATGGAAAACTGTCCACTTGCCAACTAATTTGGAGGGTTCTGCACAAAACCCAGATCACAGATTTTTAGATTCTCTCTTATCTATCCATAATATCGAAAGAAAAAAGGAGATATGATCCAAGAAACCTCAGGCAAAGAGAAATTAAGATATAATAGAGAGATTATATATATATTAAAACTGATGAGGAGAAACCTATAGAGAAAAAGAATCAAATAAAATGTTGAAATATAGAATATGCAAACTAAAAATCCCTTGCAGTTGCATGACAGAGGGAGAGATAAGTAATATAAAGAAACTTGAAAAAGAGATGAAAAAGCTTAGATCTGGCGGCAATCTATCCAGAAAAGGTTAGATTTAAAATAAATATTATATTTGTAAGAAACAATGAAAGAAAACCTGCAAACAAGAGTTAGATTAAGAAAAAAAATTGCTTTCTCCTTCACAACCGAGATATCTTTCAACTATTCCTGCATGCACGCTCAAAAACAAGGATTAAACCAGCTCTAATACCATGTTAGAAACATAAAAAAAATGTAAAGGAGATAAGGAAAGAATCCAAGAGAGAGTGCAAAGGAAGAGAGAGAGAGAGAGAGAGAGAGAGAGAGAGAGAGAGAGAGAGACTCATTAAAACATTGTGAGAGCAAGAATGAGAATGAGAGAAGAAGAGAGAATAAATCTCATGAGAACCAACTTGTGAGAACCAACCTTGAGAAGTGAGAGAGAAGCATCTCTTAAGTAGAGATGAGTGAAGGAGTTTGCATGTAAATCTCATATCCTATGAGTGCCACATTCACCTTAGGTGTGTGCCATGTGTAGGAATCCTCTTAAGGAGGAATATCTAATTTACTTATTAAAGGAATATAAAAAATGTGATATGTCCTCCTACTTGGAATAGAGGAAAAATACAAATTAGGGTACCTTGGTTTATCCTTTAATTACATAGTTCACCAAGGAAAGAATAAATTTTAACAAAAGCACTGCACTCTCAGCCCACCTCCACAGCTTCACCTTTCTCCTCTCGGCTTGCACTTTGTAAATTCATTACAAAAGGCTCACGGACACTGTACTTTAAAGACAAAATGTGGCTCCTCAAATTTTGCCCCGCAGTTGGCGTGCCACAATAAAGGGTCATCGTATTGTGTGTCATCATGGATACATCAGATGGGATCCATTGGCCTTGTGCGGAAGGGAGTTGTTTGTACTATATTTTCATTATGGTTTGTTGCCTTAGTTACCACTCTAGAAATGGCCTCATGCAAAACCAAAAATTGCCACCTGCCACCTTATGCTACATTTCTCCGCATGTGTCGCCATAGTCACATGGGATTCTCCCCACAAAGCATAGGTTCAAAGTACAAAAATATCTACATGTAATCTCTATCCGCACCTCCACTTTCATAAATGTTGTAGTTTCAGTTATTCACAGGCGTGACCTCTGTTTGTACCATCTCATCCCATTCAAATTTGTTAAAATCCTCCAACATTTCTTTTTTGTTGTTGATTGGTCTCCTCACTCCAATGTTGGACAGTAAGTCTGCCACTTCATTGGCCTCACGACGAACATGGACAATCTGTACCTCTGGGATGTTACTAAGTAGGACTCTTATGCATCAGATATATTGATTCAAATACCACACGTCCATTGCTCCTTTCTTGATCTCATTGATTACCAACAACAAATCCCCTTCCAAGACTAGTTTCTGAACGCCTAGGTTCTTTGCCATCCAGACTGCTTTGAGTGTCACTTGACATTCCGCTGCGTTGTTGGCATCATCCATCAATCACATTTCTCCCAGAGCCACATTGTCTCCTAGCTCATTTCTTTCCACGTATCCCACTCCTGAAGGGCCTGGGTTCCCTTTGGATGCTCCATCGAAGTTGACTTTGATCGAACTTGATGGAGGTGGGGTCCATTTTATTTTATTTAGATCACCTTTGGTAGGGTTAACTCTACAAGGTCCCTGAATAGGCGAGAATATATATTTATATTGCATTCACAAGGATCATAGATTTTATCACAAAGGACATTGATATAGAGGGATGGTTTATCATCATGACATGGAAAAAGACTTAGTGAAAAGATACAAAACCAAATAGTCCAAAGGCTTATAACAACAAAACAATTCCTAACCCAACATAAAAGTATCTAATAAAGGAAATATAAATGAGACTTATCGGGAGGAATGCCTATAGGGGCAATGTATGGATTTCTATTTTTAGTTTTTTTCACTAGGCACCTAGATATTATTATTTGAAGGTTAATTATAGTCCAACGATTTATAATTAAAATAACGTAATTGTTAAAGTTAAATATAATATTTATTTTATGTTATTTTAATTAATTTAAAGGGGACATTATGTGGATGCTTAAATGAAAATTACAAAGTGATTTTATTTTAGTGCTTAGGGAGCTATAAGGTTTTAGATAATTTAATAAAGTATTTTATTGAGATAGGCACCAATATAGGGAGATATAAGGTGGATATACAATTAATTCATAAAGTGGTTTTTTGTTAATAAAAAACTATATAAGGGGTAAATTTATTATTATTCCCAATTGCAAAAAAAATATGAAAATTAAAGAGAGAAAATTAAATGGTTTTTCTGGAAGCTTCCTTGGAGAATTATAAAAGGGCTCATTTGGAGCTCATTAAATATGCTTGGTTGGATATTTTGAGAGTTTTTGTATGGATATTATTTCTCAGAGATTTGTAAGGATGAAAACTCTCATGAGCAACATTCTTCACATTGTTGAAAGATATAGTCTAGAATATCACTTGGTGATCTCACATAGGAAGTTCAATTGCATTTATTGATCATTCAGAGTTCAGATCTAGAAGATTTTGCATTACATATAATCCAAGGAGGAGATCAAATTAAAGAGACATTTCACGTATATTATTAGTTGGTGTTATTAAATTATTGGGTGTACCATGATTGGTTGTTGATTTTATACTGAGAATTGGACATCTGAGTTTAGGAGGGGTTGACTAGGGTTTGGGAGACAAAAATAGATATCACAAAGATTAATTTTTTCCATTTAAAGACTTTCCTAGCTAGTCATACCATCTTGAAGGCATATAGGAGAAGTCACCTATGGTTTTGATCTTATAAAATATTGAAGTGTGAGTTTAAATCTAGAATTCAACAATGTTATTTTTTAAGTTTATTTCATATTTATTTTAATTAAGGTGTAGCAAAGTTATATATATTTGCACTATATTTTTATTGAAAAACCATTACCAAAACACAACCAACCTAGTTCAAAATAAATAAATAAAATAGACACAAACAAGGCAACATATTATAGTGGTATGAGAGATATGCATCTTTCCAAGATTGATGGGTTATAAATTTTAGAATTGATTAGAAAGGTTGCGATAAGGTGTTGGTTTATTCTAATTAGAAATATGAATACTTTTGAGGAGTAACTACTACTAGGGATGATAGAATTAAAGAAAAGTTTTCAAATCTATACTAAGAGTTGGAAAAAGTATGGCAAGACTTTAAAATAATTTCATAAGGAAGTGTGTGAGCATCTTGAATGGGAAAAGTCTCTATTTGGTGTTAAAAAGAAATCAGAAAAAGGTAATCTTAGTACAAGAAATCATGATGGAAACATGAACGAATTACAAAGGAAAAATTTATGGTTTTGTTGAAAGGTGCCTTAGGAGCCTAATTACTTATGCACTGGTCAAATGGAAAAGATGTTAAAAGGAAAAAAAAAAAAAGGTATAGAAATACAAATTGTAAGAGATTGGTGTATCACTTATTCAAACATTACAAATCAACAATGTGTCAATATAGAATCTATTGTGGGTACCAATATACTTAAACCCTTATTTCAATAAGCTTACAAAGTAATACAAGATGAGGAATTTTTTTGTGATTCCAATTATGATGAAAATTAATCCTCATGTGTTTCGTCTATTACAAATGAGTGCACTGATGAGATAATAGAATCGAATCTCCTTAAGTCAACCAAGGAAGATTGGATTAAAAAAGTAGAAGATGGCACTAACATAATTCTATTTTGGTAGAATGATAGAGCCTTCTTCAATGGAAATGAATCAATCATTTCTTCAAGTAATGGATTCTCAGTTTGTTTTGTGGGTGGTTTAGAAATCAATATTGATAAGTATAATGAAGAGATTAATTTTGATCATAATGTTTTTCTGACTTTTGAGGATTATATAATATCATCAAGTAAGCCAATTACATTTTATGAGGCAAGTTTTATTAGAAATGAAAGAAAGTCAAAAGATGCATTGTGTGATAGTTCTACTCATTTTGATGAGAAAAATAGAGAATTTTGGTAGGACAAGATTTGAAGGAACATTTAGTGGTCACATAGGATAAGATTGTGTAAGTATTGGCAAGAACTAATAATACTCATAAATACATTGAATATCTTATGAGGAAAACTCAAAGGGAGGAACAAAATAAAGGAGTTGGAAATGGAATTTTAGGTGCATAACTACTAATGATCACAAAAGCATTAGAAAAGACAAAATTAGATTAGTCGTAATTGCTCAGGGATAGGAGACTTTATCAAGTTTTTTGAAGACAAATAAAATGAAGATGATGAATTTTTATTACAACTAAGCATGGCTTAGTATTCCTTATACAAAACAAAAAATATGATATCTATTACTTTTACACTGAAGGAACATGAAGGTAATTCAAGGATTAGAGAAATACAACTAATTATTGAAGGAATTGATGAAATCCATGGGGAAGAATTGTTACAAAATCTAACAAATAATTTAAATCATCAAAGTGAAGAGTATGAAGAAAACTAGATTGAAGAAATTATGATATACAATAAAACATCAACAATGGACAAGAAGTCAAAGGAGTTGATGAATAGTACTAAACATGTTAAGAGGACACAAAAAATATGTGAAGCATGGTCAGAAAGAGATAAAAAGACCAAGATGATTTCTACCCAAGCAAGACAACACTTGCAAGAGGTCAAGGAGAGTTGCAATAACCTTGATAATGGAATAATACAAAGAGAAACATACATAAGATATTTATCTCTTCCAAAGGAAGAATGTATGGATGCTGAGCATACAATGGAAAAGCTTCTTGAGGTAATCCCACAAGAAGAGCGTGTTGATTTATGTGAAGAAGAAAGGAGGAATGATTTAGGAAATTTAGTTTGGTCTAGTTCAGTGATAACTTTAATGGCAAATATTCTTCATTTGGAAAATGTCTCATGTCGACAACCTGGGATTCAGTGAATATATTTCCTATATTGGGTTGGCCCTATCTCCCGAACGTTATTAATATTGGATCTAATGCCAGGGCCCATTGGTTTATTTAATTTTCTCCATTTTTTTCACAATATTGCTAATGGAATATAATTTTTGGACACGGTAAATTTTAAAAATTCACCTACAATTTCAAAGCGGCCCCAAATCAACGACCTATATTCTCCAATGGTTTTATACATACATATTTATAGGTGGCCCCAAATTTGTCTGGCATTTTGCGAACGCATGTCTCAAACTGGCACATTTTCACCAACTTTTTTAATCATAGAAAGTTATTGGACGACCCATAATTGCCTCTGAAATAACATAAGATGTGTTATAATTACGTGGGCTTTGCCAAATATTTTTATACCCAATACCTCCTGATGAATTCACCAAAAGGATTGGTCTAAATACATTCATAGATCAGTGTTATTGTACACAATTTAGTTTGGTTGGTTCTGATATCTCAATTTGATCGAAGGCAAAGTTTTAGATTGTTGAGTACATTGGTGACTGCAATGGAGGCAAAGGTAAGTGATTATTATTCTAAATTCACCTGAGGTTTCACCTCTATCTGCCTGCGACTCTGCAATTTTGAGTTCATTTTTATTTAGTGGGGACCAGTTAGTGGTTAGTGGTCACTAGGGAGACCTTAGACATGATTTTAGGGCCAACGAATCATATTTATATATTATAGTCTATTGTCACTTCAACAAGTTAACATTTTTTTGGCAGCCTTTATTTCGTTGGAGATGTCGAACAAGAATAAGGGTAAGGCTCCTGCATGTGGAGAAAGCCAAGAGGGGCCAGCAAAATGCAAAAACTTATCATCGTACATTGTTCATGGTGTTGGAAAAGTTTCTTGCCAAAATTGGGAAGCTTCTTCATCACAGTTGGATTTACAAGATTCACAACCTGAACCTACATGACATATTGAAGAAGTCGGCGAGCCTGATATCTCAAATCATAATGAAATTGAAGAATATTTTTAGGTAAATACCTAGAGTAGCCATAATGACATAATTGATTTGGATGAGACTGAGAATTCCATCAATGATGATGGTGTAGGGAAGAAGAAAAGAAAATACAATTCAAAAAAGGATAGAGAATCAAAAAAAGATCAGAAGTGAGATCTCTTGAGGAGTTTTCAAATAGAATGGGTGTCAAACTATTCATTCATTGAACCAGTGGATAATCCAATTGAAGGTGAGCCTATGGTAGAATGCAGATGTAAGATTTGTACCAAGATAAATAAGAAGGAAAATAGGTTGTAGCTAAAAATTAGCACCATAGAGAAGAAGATGGGTAAAGTTTACGAAAAGAAAACCATAGATGGAGTTGAAAAATTAGTGATAAGATGGAAAAAAAGGAGGAATCTTATCATGTTAGGAATGCAGAATTATTTGAATTTGAGCAGAATATATAGAAAAGGCTTGTTGAAGTTAAAGGCTCTATTGAAGCTTTTTTTGGAAAAGAAATGGAAGTAGAAAAAATGGGAAATTTTTTTTCAATTAAGTGTTGTCTTTTATATTTTGAGCAGAGAGCATCCTTTATTACACTTTTTGAAAGTTCATAACTATCCTAATAGTTACTCATCAATAAACAGTGGATGGGAATGTGCAAGTTGTCTTGTCGAAAAGAGGATCTAAAGGCAAAAAATGAAGAGTCAAAATTTATTGCATTGTCTTTAGACAAAGTTACAATAGTAGATAATACTTCCTGGGTATGCATGCATGTTTATACTGTACACAATTTTTTCTTCCAACCTCATCTACTAACTGTTGCTAAAATGAAGGATAATGCAATAGCGTAAAATTCATTTGAACTAGTAAAGAGTTCTCTAATTGAATATGGAGGTATAAATGACATGACGATTGCCAAAAAGTTGGTGTGTGTTGGAGCAAATGGAGCTTCAGTAATGCAACACCACAGGGGCGGTCTTTGCACAAATATACAAACTTCTTGTGAACCCTACATTATTGCCGTTCATCGCATGGACCATGGAATGAATCTAGATTTTTGAGTTGTTAGCAAGCATTCTCCCGTACAAAAAATTGAAGTTTTAATCAAAGAGATCTACCGATACTTTTGTCGAAGTCTAAAAAAATTCAGGGAATTTCAACACTATGCCAAAGGACTAAGCGATAGGAACAATCTTTTTAAGGATAATGATACTAAATGGATCTCTTTGGATGGACCAGTGCATCAAGTTTTTTCATAATATCAATCATTTTTTGGTCTAATAAACTCAAGTCGTGAAGAAGCAGGGCTACCAAAATTTCCTGAGTTGTTGTGAAGGTTAAGTAATGTAGAGACACTCTTAATGTTAGCATGTCTTCTCCCCATGCTGGAGGAAATGAGAAATATAATGAACAAGGCCCAGAAAAGAGCTCTGTATATTTTAGAATATGTTGCGCTGTGTAAATTGACATGCATGACGCTCAATAATCTCTATTGATCATGTGATGATGTAAATTTTCCAGCTGGATCAAAATCATAGATTTGAACAATCTTGATAACTTTCTAAAGACCGGTGCAAAAAAGGAGTTATGTGAAAAAGTACATGGAGTTGAGATACCAATGCACTACTTTGTCAAGGTCAAATCTGAGGAACAAGAAAGAACCCTAGGAAATGACTATCAAGTGTTAAAAGGGAAGAATTTACCAAGATCGTTGAGTCTTTAACTGCTTCTATGACACATATTGCCTATGATCTTTCATCACAGATTAGAGAAAAATTCCCTCCAGTCAAACTACTTGATTCCATGGCTATTGTGTTTCCTTTATATTGGAGTATCAACAATTCAAAAGATTTTCAAAGTAAGCTACTAACTTTGACAGATCATTTTTGCAAAACCAAAGAGTTCAATGGAGTATCTCTAAATGGAATTTTAGATGAATCTTGTTTGAGAGAGAAATTGATCCATTTTCACAGACAATGAGGAAATAATATAATATTATGTGGAACCCCCATGAAGATGGATCGGTAACAAGGCTTTAGAAAAATCTAGCTCAGAGCGAAATATTGATTGATTGAATATTAGAATTTTTCAAGCTTACTAATTTATGTTTGACCATGATATTGGGGTTGGTGGAGGATGAGAGAGTTTTCAGTGCTTTGGGGTTCCTAAAGTCAAAGCTAAGAAACAAACTAGACAAGAATTTGCAAAATTCTTTGCGGCTCTATACATCCAGGTATGATGTTAATACCTTTCCTTACAATATGGCACCAAAATTATGGAGGAAGATATGTCAAAGAAGAGGGTTGGGAAACATTTTAAACCAAATTGGGAGTGTCAAAGATAATGATGTCAGTGACTCATGTGCTGGTACTGGTACTAGTATTGGTAGCATTGAACTTTAGTTAAGAGGAGGTATGTAGAGTGAAGAAAACATACCGAAGAACCAAGGAAGCTATGATGTTGATGGTGATGAATCTGAGGATCTTGGTAATGAGATGATGTGGAAACTTGAATAATTTTTGAAGTAGAAATTCCTTGTTGATTAATTGATGAATATTTGATGGAGATTATGAAGACCGAGTGATACCAAGTATCATGATTATAGAAATGGCTAGATCAGTTGTTGTTTTTTCATTGATGTCAAGCAATTTATTGATTGATTTTTATTATCTTACCATAGCTTAAGAGGAGAATTTAAATGGTTGACAAATATAGATCAGACAATGATGAATTAATGATGATACAATTGTTTTCTACTATATATTTGATGTTATCAAATTGGTATATTTGATTGATCAAGTCGGGAATTTCAATGAATTTAAGTTATGACTGAAAGAGTTTCTTTACTGAGCTATACTGAGTCAGTTGGTAGAAATTTATGTGAGTTAGTTATAGTTACTAAGCACCAAAGATGGGTTAGACATCGAGCAGTGAATGAAGCAGATTACCGAGTTGCAAAGCAAGTTTTACCGAGTATAGTTACTGATATTAAATGATAATGAAATCAAATTTAATGTGAAGCGATGATGAGATGGATGAGGAAATGAATTAAATTAACTTTGTTACAATATCTATGAACGATAAAATTTAATGAGAAGATCTAAGGTGAAGATCAAGCGGTTAAACAAAATTATGAGAGTTCCAACAAAAGTTACAAGTTCCGAGCTAAAAGTGAAATGGTTTACCAAGTTGAGAAATATGAAAAAGATGATCGAACGACTGAGTGCAAATGAAGGAAAATCTAATTAAGGATATTAAGAGGAAAAATTATGTCTATATAATGAATGAGAATTACATAAAGTGTAATGTTGCTAGTGAATTGTACAGAGAAGAAGAACAAGAAGTTCAAGAACGACATTTACCGAGTAGAATAGAGAAAGACAGATTGAAGAATCTACAGTCTAAGAAAGAGATAAATGGAGTATGTGATGCCAGTATTCAATTGATCATAAAGGATCTGATACAAGAAAAGGTAGTTTCTATATTTATAGATCAAAACTTATTGTTTCTTATTAATATTTGTAACAGAGAAATCTCTTAATCAAGTGGATTTAACCATCCTATTTGTAAAACTAGACTTAGGTGACATTCCAAAAGAGTGTTTAAATACCTCTAACAAGGCCACTCCTAACAAGGTGAACATCTTAACAGATCTAAGGTAAATCCCCTAACAGGGTCACATTTAGAAAATGTGTTTGTAATCTTTAACATGATAAGTTCTTAACTGAGCGTACTTCAGAAGAGTACATTTTATTGTGGGTTACAATTCCCATAGAGGTTTTTCCCAAATTGGGTTTCCTCATTAAATCATGTGTCAACCGAGTTAAATATTATGTTTACATGGTTAATCTGATGTTGCTAATTTTGAATGATTGATTTACATATATTATATGTATTTTTTCTTATGTTATTGAGTTATTTGGTGAATTGGTTATTTACTATATTCAGTATTACCGAGTAAATTAGTGAGTTTAGTATTAAGTGTTTAATTTTATTTTTTCTGATTCACTCCCCCTCTCAGTGTGACCAAAAATTGGTATCAGAGCTAAGTTACTCTGAAGTGATAAGTTTTAAAGGACTTGAGTTAAGATCTAAAGATGTATAAGATGGAAGCAACAAACTTGAATAGGGATCATTTCTCTACATGAAAAAGCAGAACAAGGTTGCATGTGTCTAGATTAGGAGAATATGGGCTTCAATTTCTTATAATAAATATGTAGCACCGACTACTGCACCTATGACTATCAGTGAGCAAAGACAAAAATAGGAACACACACAAGTTATGATTGAGATTACATCTACACTTATCGACCAGGAATATGATGAGCTTGATGGATGCACTACTTTGAAACAAATGTGGGATAAACTTATTTTGACCTATGGTGGAGATCAGCATGTTCAAAAGGCTAAAGCATAAAGTTTGAGAGGAAAATTTGACTCTATGAGGATGAAGGAAGGAAAGAACATAATACAATATAGTACAAGACTTAAGGATATTGTTAATTATATTAGAGGATCTGGTGGTATCATAACAGAGGATGATGTTACAAGAAAAATGGTGACAACTCTACTACCGAGTTATGTTATTCGTGTATCTTCTATACAAGAGATGAGATCTATACCCCAGATGAATGTTTTATTGCATGCTACTCTTGGTAAGTTAACTACATTTGAGCTAAATGATTTTGACAATAGTATGTCTACTACTTCTAAGATTGAATCTACATTTAAGTCTACTTTAAAGATTGGAAAGGCCAGGGAAGTTGCTGCTAGAGATGGATATTTGAGAAGTGCTAGTGAGAAATTTTATAGTTGCACTGAAGGACTTGGAGAGCTATTTACTAAATGTGATGAGAATGAAAGAGAATTTGAAGCTTTGTTGGATATAAGGCTACAAAGAGGCAAAGGAAAATACTGAGGTAAGTTACCCTTGAAATGTTTTAATTGTGATAAAGTTGGTCACTTTGCATCTAACTGTCCAAAGAAAGATAAGGAAGAAAAGAAAGATAGCAGAGATAAGGACAAAAGAGAAAAAAAATTCAGGAGATACAGAGACTAAAAAAACAAAGGTAAGAAATCTTGTTATATTAGTAATGAAGGACTGGGTGATGATGATTCTTTTGATAGTAATGAGGAAAAAGAAGTTGTTTGTGTTGCTATAAAAGATGATTCTAATGAAGAAGAACCTAGAGCCCTAATATCACAAGTAAGTAAGAATAAGAATGAAACATGGATTATAGATAGTGGCTGTTCACATCACATTATTGGTGACACACTTAAGTTTACTTCTTGGAAAAGTGTGATGGAGGTTATGTTAGATTTGGTAATGATGCTCCATATCCTATTAAAGGAAAAGGATCTATAATTCTACTAAATAACATAATATGTGATGATGTTTATTGGGTTGAAGGATTAAAGTATAATTTGTTGAGTGTTGCACAACTAAACAATACAGGTCGCTGACTAGAATTTCAATATGGAAGGGTGAAAGTATTTGATGAGAAGTGTAATCTAATTACTACTAGAGAAAAATCTAAAGGTAATCTATTTTATCTTGATACTTCTATGAAGAGTTGCCTATTTGCTAAAGTTGAAGATGTTTGGTTATGGCACAAAAGGATTTGTCATGTTAATTTTGACAACTTAATCAAAGTGAGTAAGAAGAGTAGAGTAAGACAACTACTGAGACTTGAAAAACCAAAGAATGCTATGTGCAGATAATTTCATATGGGTAAGATGACTAAATCTAATTTTGCAAGAAAGACTTATGTTACACAAGGAATTTTGGATTTAGTTCATATTGATTTATGTGGACCAAAGAGAACTCAAAGTTATTATGGAGACAAATGTTTTATTTTATTTGTGGATTATTATTCTAGAATGATGTTTGTAATGTTTTTGAAATAAAAAACTGATGCATTTCAAATGTTTAAGTGGTATAAGGCCCGAGTTGAAAAAGAAACTGGAAGATAGTTGAAATGTATGAGATCTGATAGAGGAGGTGAGTTTACTTCTGATGTGTTTACATTGTTTTGTAATGAGAATGGAATCAAGAGACAATTGTCAGCACTGAGAAAACCACAATAGAATGGGATTGCTGAGAGAAGAAACAAATATATTGTTGATTGTGCTAGGACATTGATGATTGAAAAAGGAGTTTCATAGAACTTCTGGAGGGAAGTTGTGAGTATTGTTTTTTATACATTGAACCGAGTACAAATGAAGAAAGGTACCAACAAGACACCTTATGAAATCTAGTATGATCACAAACCTAATGTCAGTTACTTTAAAAAATTTGGGAGAAAATGCTATATTCTGAAAGATTCTAGAGAAGGAAAGTTTGATTTAAAAGGAGAAGGGATATTCTTAGGATATTCTACAATGAGTAAATCTTACAAATGTTTGAACAAGGTTACTAATAAAATGGTGGAAAACGCAAATGTAAGAATTGATGAATTTGCAGAAAGGAATGATGAATATAGTAAGAAGGAACCTAAAGATTATGAGAAGTTTATATAGGTACAACATGATGCCCCTGATACTTTACCGAGAGAACCTACTAAGGAGGAAGATAAACAAGGAGTTCCACAACTGAATGTTGATATTAAAGAATCGAGAGCTACCGAGCCTATTTTGGCTAAGTATGTGAAAAGGTACCATTCCCTGAGAAAGATTATTGGAAATAAGGATGCTGGAGTGATGACCAGAAGTAAGGTAAGAGACAATACATGTTTGATATCTACATTTGAGCCTAAGAGATTTAAGGACGCAATAGCTAATGAAGATTGGATAAAAGCAATGAAAGAAGAGTATGATCAAATTGAGAAGAACAAGACACAGACATTAGTACCCATGCCCAAAGACAAAATATTATTGGTACTAAATGGATTTTCATAAACAAATTGAATGAGCATGGAGAATTTATTATAAATAAAGCTAGATTGGCTTGCAAAGGTTATGCACAACAAGAAGGAATTGACTATGGAGAGACTTTTGCACCTGTTTCTACACTAGAAGGAGTTAGAATACTTCTAGCATGTGCTTCTTACAAATGATTCAAGGTATATCAGATGGATGTTAAGTCTACATTTCTTAATGGGATACTTGAAGAAGAAGTATACATTGAGCAACCTAAGGGATTCATTGAGAACACAAACAAGAACAAGGTATGCAAGTTACATAAAGCTTTATATGGATTGAAACAACCACCCCAAGGATGGTATGAGAGACTGCACTCTTATCTCATCAAAATAGGATTTCAAATAATAAGTGATAACAATAATGTTTACTTGAAATGTGACAGTGATAATAAAGTTTTGATTGCTGAAATTTTTGTTGATGATATTATTTTTGGAGGAAATGACACTTTATGTAAAGGATTTGTTGATGAAATGAGACAAAAGTTTGAGATGTCAATGATTGGAGAGATTAAGTTCTTTCTAGGTCTAGATATACAACAAGATATTGGAGGAATCTATATTACACAAGCCAAGTATATCAAAGATATTCTTAAAACTTTTGGTATGGAAGATTCAAAACCTGTTGGAACACCAATGGTTACTAGATCTAAATTATCTAAAGAGGATGAAACACAAGAGGTGGATAATACTCTTTACCGATCAATGATTGGTAAATTGCAGTATGTCGTTCACAGTAGACCTGGCATAACACATGATGTTGGAATTGTTACAATATTTTATTCTAATTCAAAGGAAACACATATGTCTGCAGTAAAAAGAATTTTTAGATACCTGAAAGGCACAGAAGAGTTTGGTTTATTATACAAAAAAAGGAGGTATTTTGATCTGCAAGTCTACACTGATGCAGATTGGGTTGGAAATGTTGATGACAGAAGAAATACTAGTGGAGGCTCATTATTTCTAGGTGAAATATTAGTTACATGGTTGAGCAAGATATAAAGTTATATTTCACAGTCTACCATCGAGGCTGAATATGTTGTTGTTGCTATGAATTGTGCAAACATAGTATGTATTAAGCAATTACTTGAAGGTAGGCAAGAAGAGATCATAGATCTAGTTACTATTTTTTGTGAAAATACAATTTTTATTAATATATCAAAGAACCCAGTTATGCATTCAAAGGCCAAGCACATATCTATCAAGTATCACTACTTGAGAGAAAAAGTTCAAGAGAAGAATATGAAATTGGAATATGTGAATTCAAAGGAACAATTGGTTGATATCTTTACAAAGCCACTACCTAAAGATGCTTTTGAGTATCTCAGAGGTAAATTATGGGTTCTTCCCCTATCCAATGTTCACTAAAGAGCATGAGGCATGTTGCATCAATTTTATATTTCATTAGAATATCTATTTCATAATTGATGTTAGTATGACACACTCTAGGTGATTCCTGAAGTTGTGAAAAGATTTTTGCATGTAATGTTTTATGAATACATGTGAGGTATAATCCACTACTAGAACAAGTTTTTAGGAGTATGAATTTTTGGCATTGTTGTTAAAGAGGGAGAGAATGAATTGATGACATTTATCTAAAGAGAGATATTGAGGGAGAGGAATGAATTTCTAATATTTAGTAATGAAGGAGATTTAGAATGTATGTTACAACAACACAAGATTTGTCTAGGAGGGGGATTCAAATCAGAAATATCAAAGTAGAAATAGATATATCAACTTAGAGGGAGTACAGTTATGTATTTGAGAGTTGGCATCATCAATTGCTATAACACTATTATAGTGGTTTCCAACAATGCCAAAGAGGGAGATTGTTGATTAATTGATGAATATTTGGTGGAGATGATGAAGACTAAGTGATACCGAGTATCATGATTGTAGAAATGGTTAGATCGGTTGTTGTTTTTTCATTGATGTCAAGAAATTGATTAATTAATTTTTATTATGTTACCATATCTTAAGAGGAGAAGTTAAATGGGTGACAAATACAGATCAAAAAATGATAAAGTAATGATGATACAATTGTTTTCTACTATATATTTGATGTTATCAAATCGTTACATTTGATTGTTCAAGTCGGGAACTACAATGAATTTAAGTTATGACTGAAAGAGTTAGTTTACCAAGCTAGAGTGAGTCAATCAGTAGAATGTTATGTGAGTTAGTTATAGTTACCGAGAACCAAACACCAAAGATGAGTTAGACACTGAGCAGTGAATGAAGTCAATTAACGAGTTGCAAAGAAAGTTTTATCGAGTACAATTACTGATATTAAATGATGATGAAATCAAATTTAATGCGAAGCAATGATGAGTTGGATGAGGAAATGAATTAAATAAAGTTTTTTACAAGATCTACGAATGGGAAAATTCAATGAGCAGATCTAAGGTGAAGATCAAGCAATTAAATATAATTATGAGAGTTCCAAGAAAAGTTACAAGTTTCGAGGTAAAAGTGAAATGGTTTACTAAGTTGAGAAATATGAAGAAGATGATCAAACGGTTGAGCGCAAATGAAGGAAAATATAATTAAGGAGATTAAGAGGCAAAAGTATGTCTATATAAGGAATGAGAATTACACAGAGTGTAATGTTGCTGGAAAATTGAAAAAAAACAAAAAAACTGAAGAAAAACATTTACCGAACATAATACAGGAAGATAGATTGAAGAATCTACAGTCTGAGAAAGAGACAAATGGAGTATGTGATGCCAGTATTCAATTGATCATAAAGGATCTGATACAAGCAAAGTTAGTTGCTATATTTACAGATCAAATCTTACAGTTGCTTATTAATATTTGTAACAGAGAAATATCTTAACCGAGTGGATTTAACCATCCTATTTGTAAAACCTTGACTTAGGTGACATTCCAAAAGAGTGTTTAAAGACCTCTAACAAGGCCACTCCTAACAGGGTGAAGATATTAACATATCTGAGGTAAATCCCCTAACAGGGTCACATTTAGAAAATGTGTTTGTAATCTTTAACCTGATAAGTTGTTAACCAATCATATTTCAGAAGGGTACATTTTATTGTTGGTTACAATTCCCACGAAGGTTTTTCCCAAATTGGGTTTCCTCATTAAATCATGTGTCAACTGAGTTAAACCTTATGTTTACATGGTTAATATGATGTTGCTAAGTTTGAATGATTGATTTAAATATATAAGATGTATTGTTGCTTATGTTATTGAGTTATTTGGTGAATTGGTTATTTACTATATTCAGTATTACCGAGTGAATCAGTGAGTTAAGTATTAATTGTTTAAGTTTGATTTGTCTGATTCCCCCCCCTCTCAGTGGGACCAATAGTCCTAAGGTATTTATTAAACTTATTGTTGTAGTCAGTGATTTTTTTAGTGGCTAATATTCGCCAATTGGCTAATTTTTGAAATTTGAGAATCCAAATTTGGCTAATAATTCAATATTTAAGGCGACCTAAATCGCCAAGCTTTTACAAAATTTTATTTTAGAAATATTTAAATCGTCAAATAATTTATTTTATTAAAAATTTGAACTCAAATATTCGCCTAATATTTGATAGATGGTTAGATTCAATTCGCCTAAATTTTATCAGTTATTATAGAAATCTAAATTAATTCACCAATAATATATCATAACTATTAGTTATAGTAGGGTTGTGTCACCAATATTAGTTGTCGTTATTGATTTAAAATATAATCTAGTGATCTTCATTATATTCCATGAGGCAAAAATGTTACTGTCTTATTTGTAACGCTTATCGGGGCTAAGATTTCCTTTGGATTGTTATTAAATCAATGACACTGAAGAAATTTTGGGTCCAATGATAATAATAAAAATAATGATACATTTATCTCACACAATACAATGAGGATTATTTGATTATATTTTAAATAAATGGTAGCAACTAGATACTATAGAGTTCCCTTAAACCCATCAAATATTTTCATAGTTAGCCTAATAATTTTCTATAAGAAGTCTTTTTTCTTTAAATATAATTATTTTCCATGGTCATTAATGAAATTTTGGTTATTGCTTGAGATTCGCCAATATTTTCTACAAAAAATTTGTGATTAAAAAATAATCGCCAATAAAAAATAATTTATTTTCCCCAAAAATTGAGAGATTCGCCAATAGGAATTAATTTTTTAAAAAATAAAATGAAAGATTTGCCAGGATTTATATATTTTTCAAGAGGGGGGTTTCTTAAAGTTATCCCTGGTTGTAGTCTACTGTTAGTATATGTATCTCATCATCAATCATACATAATAGCATATTCCAATGTCAAAAACATGAATGTGGTTGATAATGTCATCAATTCTACAATTATTAATAGTTTATATTTGCATTATTCAGCTCATATGGTATAATTCTTGAAGATTTTCATTATTTTTTAAAAATATAGCAATTCATATGATACAATTCATAGAGATTCTCATTAATTTATTTACAAATACGATACAATGTAACAATTCATTCAAATTAATAGTAGTAAGTACACCTTTGTGTGATTCTATTTGCAAAATTCAATGACTCAATACCTAATTTTAATTTCATTACCCTTAGAAAATGACACTGAATTCCCTTTTATAGAAATAAGGGAACAATAATAGCTTCAAGTCGATTTGCCTCATGTGAACTCTCAAAATCAAAATTAGTAAGACAAGTACAACATATCTACAACTATATATTTCTGTATTTGATAGGTTGATTTAGTAAATTAGCAATAGCATCTGCTACATTAATCCTATTCAAAAAACAAAGTTCAAACTTTAAACTCAATTCAAGTCATTAGAAATAAAATATAGAGATGATTGAAAGTAATTTCACATACTATGATTGATGAGATGATTCTGCCAGTTTGTTTAGTATCCTCCATTCTGCATCATTTGGAAGATCAATATTTGTCAAGTTATAGTAAATGACCTGCAACCTCGTCAACCGTATACTTTGAAGAGTGACTTGAAAGAAATGATTTATCTAATACTACATTCAAATTTGTCAATTTGTTTGATGCAATTTGCAACACCTTCATGAGTTGTGTCCTAAGGAAGCTTTCCTAAATCAGATGTCATTGTTTCCTCTAACTTTTTTTTGTAAGCTTCTCTTCCAAAAAATTTCATTGATGAGTTACTAGGACCAGGACCAGGATTCAACAAACTAAGACTTATCATTTTTCATTTTTTTTTATGCATATTGGCGAGCTTTCTCCCATATAAGGCAAGAATTTCCTCTCCTTCCCTTAGTTTCTGACAATTTTTAATGATATTTGTTGCCTTTATTGATGCACGAACGCAGTCATGAATTCCCTTTCTTGCCAAATGCCTGTCACTGGTTGTGTTGATTCATTGCAAAATCTATTTTGCAATATTCTCTCTCTAACAAAATTTGTTGTTCTTCTCAATGTGCTCTTTGAGCTTCCCAAAGACATCTTTAAGACTTTCATTAAATTCAAACCAATCACACAACCTATAACTAGTCACCTTTATTTTCCCCCAAATGTCTTATTTTAAATGCTTGACTGTATTTTTTACTTTGTCATTCAAGCTGTTTTTGTAAGTTTTAATTGTATTATTTTCCTTCTTTAGCTCTTCTCTCAATTCTGACAACTGGTGTTCACTATGTTTTCTTATTTCCTCTGCTTTCTCTTCCCAATGTTTTTCTTTTACCCTCTCATTCTCCAATTCCTTATTTAATTTATTGTTTGTCTATGTCGTATTCTCCATGCTTTTGTATAAATGTACTAAAGAGCCTTTTTAGTCCTCAAAATTTTTATTGCTCTCTTACAATTTTTCCCTTAGAATTTTTAGTTCTGCACCCATATGTTCTTGTTGTGCAATTGCTTCTTTGGAGGGAGAATTATTTATACTTTGTTGTAATTATTTGCACCTATTATCTGTTGCTTTCTTCATTTCCTTTTGATTTTCTAGGTCTTCCTCTAACTTTTCTATTTTTCCCAGAAGCTTTCCTTTCTCTCTCTTCAACTTCATCATTGAACTGTACACCACATGGTTGGCCATTTTCGACACATTTATCTAGTCCACATTTTTAATTTTGGATATAAATCCATTTGGAGGGTTCTAACATGAAATTTAGATGGATCTAACTGACTCTTTGTTGGATTATTATCTGTAGCTGGGGGCATAACAACCATGAACTCCATCATTTATTTGTTTGGGTCATATGTGGGAAATAAGATATTCGATGCAGGTTCCACATCACAAGCTACAACAATTGCATCTCTCTTCAATGTCTTAGTATTTTGTCTATTCCTATTTTTTGTTTCTTCAAAGTTAGTTACAAAACCATTGTAACAATTTTCTGACACAATTGAATGTTTGAAAGGTGAAATAGCACTTGCAGTGATGTACGAGATTCCACCTATGCTTGTGGTTCAAATAATTTCACCATGAGGATTAGAAACACCCTGACCCCTTACAAGTGGAGTTTTTGGATTGTTCAGAGGGTTTTTTCCTAAAGGTGTGGCAATTGTAGGACTCACATACACCATTGGCATTATTTTCATCACCTTTTGCTTCTTTACACTGCCATGATCTTTTGGATCCACTGATTTCATGTCCAGTTGTAATGTCTTTTTTGGACCACTAGTACTACCTATGCCATCCACACCAGGGGGAGTGGCACTTGATTCAGATTGAATCTGAATGCTTGGAAAAGGTGGAACTGGATTTGAAGATGAAACAAATGAAAGTGCAAGGGTATGATACTAAGTAGTACCTTTTTGTGATGAACCTCCAAGGACTGGTGTCTCACCGTGTTTTGGAAGAGTGGGTGTGGTAGGTGGAAACCAAGGCCCTTGTCTTGTGGGACCTAGACAACCCCAACCTGGAAAACCCATTTTTTCTATAATCTCTGCCCCTTTGCTATATTTTTCTTTTCTGGACACACTAAATCCACTAATAATTGAATATACATTAGTGGATGTGGGATTTACAGAAGCCCGCTCATACTCATTATCTTGACAATCATCATCATTGTGATATGCTTCAGTTGGATGCTTCTTATTCCACAAATTTCTAAATATTTGATCCTCTTCCACTTCATAAATATCTGCAGAGGTCTTTGGCTCGCCGAGATTCTTCCTCATTTCCCAAAAATTAGAAATTTTGGTTTGAGTCCTATTACCATCTTTACATTGACCCACTAGGTCTTTTGGAAAAGATTTTCTAGATGGTTGAGCAGCTTTCTAGTAGAAATTGTAGGATGTCCTGGGATACACTTTTCCTTTCTATTTGTTCCATGTCATAATTTGTGATGAAAATTCTTGTATTGAAATATTATTTTCAGCGGCGTATTTCTCCATCTCTTTTTTTGACCTCGTCCCAGGACTCCATGTTTTGAAATTTTTCTATCAATGTCATACTCTCATGTTTAAATTTTCTTGTGGAGTTCCAATTCTCTCTAAGCTTTGGTCCAATTATGTTGAGTGGATGATAATGTCAGTGATTGTCAACAACAAAGCAAAAAGTTGTAAAAAAAGCTTGTGCCACTTTGAATCCTCTTCTCTCAAATGTGAACCCTCCAAATGAGAAAGGCAAGGAAGGAAATACCATTTTCTTTTGTTGACCATTAAAGAGTACATATTTTATATTCATCTTTCATACATATTCCAATGTAAATACCCTCTTTGTCACATATATTGGAAGTTTGTATGGTTCTACCATTGAACCGTAAAACCTTAACATAGTGTAGTCTTCCATGAAGTATCAGTCGGGTAATTGTATTTCACTTCTAAGTTGAATGAAATCTCTACAAGACACAGACAATCTAGGCATTGGAGTGCTTGTAATTTTATGATACATTGGTGCCAAAAAGAATTCTACAAAATTGTTGTAGTTCCTTTTGTTATCACTCATCCTTGTCTCAGGTGTCCATTCATATATTGGATTTTGAACCTGACTTTGAAGCTTGTTTGTCTGAAATATTGCATGATGCTTTGATAAAATAAGATAACACAAGTAGGTTGTGAATTCAAATGTCTTATGTGAACCTCTTTTAATCATTAGTAATTGTTCTTGCATACAATGAACAATGTGCTCAATAAACCTATATTTTACTGGTTCTTTTTCACAATGAATATGAAAAATCATTTCAAGAATGTTGACACCCACTTCTTTGTTACTATCCAATCCCCAAAAAAATGCTAGCAAGGAAATATTATCTTGAATCCATTTCATAAAAATATCATAATAATAAGGAGGCTTATGATATGGATCTAGACTAGAACTACTTTTTATTCCTCTGATATACCAATCTTTTTGTATTGCATCTATTTTTTCATAATTCTTTACCAGCTTTCCCAGGTCAATGTGCACGTTTGAGTTTTGTGCTTCAAACCCTAGGTCCAGCTAACTATCAAATTCAGTATTGATTATCAAAAAAATTTCCTCCTGAGTATTTTTATTGACAATTGCTTTTCTAATTTCATTATAATTTTCAGTGCAAACCATGACAAATTTTGGACAAGGGAATACTTGAGGTAATGCCATGCGTGCCGACCCAACAACCCATAGTGCAATTTTATTTTTCATTGTCTTTACCATGTTGTTAAATGAATAAATTTTTGAATCTTTCATTGGATCTTTCCACTTATTTTCAAGTGCAAATCTAATTTCCATGATTCCCTTATTTCCATGGATAACATGATCATAAATATCATGGAATTCATCAGTGAAACCTAGTGCTTTAACTAGTTTGTAGAAGTCTATTATCTTTGTCTCATGTCTTTTCCTTTTAATCCTAAACTTGGGATTTGTTTTTCTCATCATGGTATTAATATTTACTTGTAGAAAAATTCAAATAATTCTACACAACTACAATTTACAGGGGTGATTCAAAATTGAACACTAATTCAAGCTTTACAATCTAAACAATAAACCACGACATTTGGAAAAATTAAATGGCGAGATGTAGGTGCTTAGGATTTTACCCGTAATTTCAATTTGTGCATACTATGAGTGGGCAAAGCACTAGGAGACTCTATTGTATTCCTCAATCCTCAACCTAGAAGTCATAACCCTTTTTGAATCTCTAATACTAGTTAGAACTGAAAAACTTAGATTGAAAACCTAAAGGGAAAAAATTGTACAATCATGAGTCGTCAATCGTGACTCGTGTTAACTTTTAATTACTTGTTTATGAAGATAGATATCTGGTGTCACTTAATCATTTGACATATGTCTGCAACTTCAGTCGGAGACCTGTAATTGAACTTATTTCTTATTATTTATTACAATTTACATTTATTAAATGCTTAGTTTTACTCTAATTTAGATTTTAATTATACTTAGTTGAGTCATGAGTGTTAACTCATGACACGTGCCTTGTTTCTGGGGGAAATTTACAAAAAGAGGTGATCGTTCCCCAAATCAACCCAAAATACACCTTCGGTCATTGATCTATGCTCATCCAACGGTCGTTGGTAGTCACTATCAGGTGTCGCGAGTCCCATTAACTTTTGGCTTGTCAGTACTAGTAGTCACCTAGTCACCTCACACATCATAATCAAATGATATCGACCGTGTTATTGGACACGTGTCATGATTCTACAATAGGTTTGCAAAAATGGGGTTTATTTTCCCTTTCGGCCTGAAATATACCATACGTCATTGATTTGTGCTCATCCAATAGTCGTTGGCAGTCACTGTTAGGTGTTGCATCATCATCGATTGATGCCTCCCTAAGTGGACGCGTGTCATGATTTTGGAATAGGTTTGCGAAAATTGGGTTTTATTTCCCCTTCGGCCATAAATACACCATAAGTAAATTTTTTATTAAATTAAATATTTAATAATTAATTATATATTATATATTGAGTAATGTTTAACTCTGACTTAAATATTGAATTCAATTATCAATATTAATTTAATTATTTCTATTTGTATTATAATTGAAATTACACATCGATATGGCACATTGACATTGGCAAATTTGGCATATAATTTATCATTATAGACCACATACTTTTTATAATTATTTTTTAATTTGATGACAATGATCTGAATTAATTAGTAAATAGGTGCAAAGAATTACAGATTAGGATTGAAAATTACAATAATTATGCATTTATCCATTTAAACAAAATTACACAGACAAACTATTATCATTCATTAAGAGTAAAGGATTTTTAAAATTCATTAAGAGTAAACTCGAAAGCTAAAATGAATGTTAATTGGTTGAAGTCGAAGAGAAAAAAATTCATTAATTATTTCAAAAATTTACATCACTAATATACTATATAGACTATACTCGCACCCCTAACCCCTACAAAACAGTGTTAATAGGAAGTATCCCTAAAAAATAGTTACAAAATTTGTTGCCACAAGTGAATAGCCCCACAATAGGTAATAATAAATCATGCCAAAGATTCTCCTAGGAATAGTGTATTCAAACTAAGGATTATTTTCCCTATCATGAGGTGCATTGGAATTGTCAACCTAGGGATGTATACTTGAAATGGGACAACACGATTTATGCACTAAGTCTCTCAAAGAGTCATATCACTTAAGTTGCGGGAAGGAAAAATACATGAAAGAGACCTACGTTATTGTTGTAGGAAAGTAAACACACACAACTACTTAATGAAATTAATGTTGACAACTGTAAGCTCAACTTTAATCTATCCTATCAACCCCAAGCATTCACTATAATTATCCCTACAAGTGTTGCAGGAACATACATGAGTTATAATGTTGTAGGAGGAAACAGTAAATTCTACTTGAAATGCTGAAAGTAACTAAATCTAATATAATCTAATCCACCTTCCAAGTGGGCCCCCTTGGTCAGCTTCTGCTAACTACTAACACAAAATATAAATCAAAATCACTCCTTCATTATGTTTCCAGAAAAATGATTACATCATGGTGAAACAATGCATGAAACTAAAAAGAGTAACTTTGCTTCTAATTACAACAATGGTATTATCCCAAAACTTTAAAAAATACAATCTAACAATCATCTCCCTTATATAGAGGATTGATATTTATTTAAAACAAAAAGATAAGGTCTGACCGATTCGCGCCATAAAGAAAGGAGAATGTAATAACCCATGACAGAATATCATAAAGACTGGATAACCGCTTCAACAAAGTATTTAACCGTAGAGAAAATATAGCATAGGTGTGTTCCTATATTCCCTAAAATTATAGTTCCTTCAATTTAGCATGCATATCCTATGGTGTTATAATGGTTCTCCTCATCGCAGTTGGGACTTCATCATTTCCTCATCAATGTTGTCGATCCACTCTCAAGCGGCTCTTTTTTCCTGGCAGATTAGTAGTGCATGCATATACATTAAAGTCAACTATTAAACTTAAACCAAATGTTAGAACATACATTCAAACAATTATATGAAATATTGCAGCATATATTTAATATTTAACAAATTATGTCACTACTATCTACCCATAGGCTTTGGTGGTTCTGACTGTACTTATAGCATCATCATAAGTTCAAGTACTTAAAAGTTTCACAAGTGTTTTGGAAATGTCTTAAAACAGAGTATAAAATTAATATAAAATAGATAAATTACTGCCCCATCATCTGCCCCCTACAAGCATAATGCTTGTCCTCAAGCATTACACATCTTTGCAATTCCTCTGAATTCTCCAACTTCAGTCTTTCCTCTCCTTCTACTTTTAATGGTGTAATAAAATCCCCTGGTTTTCTCCCAGAATTCCATCCTATAATCTTCATGTACCTGGTCTAGTTTGGTAGCATTAAGGTCATATAGGGGCCATAAAAGCATTGGTGGCTGAATTGTCAAGGGACACCAAAGCTCCTGCCAGATTTTCCTTCCTAATTGTATGTACTTGGGTGCCTGGTGAATTTTTGCTTCAGTGTTAAGAGGATTGTGTGGTTCAGCCTTCTTAAAAACCTCTGGCAACCTATTCCATCTATTTATGGCACCAGCTAGGGCTCTTTGAAATGTGAATTAGGACATCCATTGATACTCTATGTATACTTCTTCCTTGACAACAAAAATTCTATTCCTGGTTTCTTCTTTTGTGCTCTCATAAGTGAGACTGAAGCAGACCCTTAGTAGAACATCAGGCTTACTACTTTTAGCCCTCAAGGGTAGTTGTTCTGATTTTTCTTGGTCCCTATAATTATCTAATTTCCTATCATAATTGGCTTCATTGTACATCCATGACATCAAGGATCTTGGATGTATGTCTCCAATGTAAAGCAAGGGATTCCAATCAGTCTCCTCAAGAATGATGAAGTTGTGGAGATACAATTCACAGAGCAGGTTTTGTTGCCAGATAGGAAGGGTTTGGTACAAACCATAGAATTCTTGGGCTGTCTTAAACTCAAAATATTTTTCTTTCATGGTCATCATTAATTGGAACAAGAGGAATTTATCTTTCGAGAAAATGGCATAGACTCTAGGAGGAGGCCTGCAAGCTATTATTTGGTTGGCCAATTTTAGAGCATGATCCATCTTCTATTTTTGTCTCTTCATTTATTCCTTCAGGTCTTCTATTTCCTCCTTTTGATCATTGATCACTCTTTACATCTTCTTCCTTTCTTCCTTCCATAGAGTTGTATTAAGAACAAACTAATTATACAAATCAAAAATAATATATTGTAGAGTAGGTAGACCAAACTCTTCTAGATGAGTGTTTTGTATCCTCTATTCTCTATAGGCCTTGTCTAAATAGTTAGTGAACCAATTTCTCCAAAAAGGCACTAGAGCATTCTGAAAGTGAGAGTGGGTTGTTGGTTGAGGTAACCGAAGTTCTTCCTGATTACCTTCTTGAACACTTTGCTGACTTTCTCCGGGTTGAATCCGATATGTGGGAGGATCATTATCATTCAAATTCTAACAAAGATCTGGAATTTACAGTCAAACTAGGGAATTATCTGGAACATACTCAAAATGGGGTTTTGTGGTAGGTTTTTCTAAAGCAACAGATTGACTATCCAGGGAAACTTGTGGAATTTTCCCTCTCATCCAATAACTTCTCCACAGGGGAGTTTCCGCAACCTCCGCAACTTTCTTTTTAATAGTTTTCTTTGGTCTCTCGGCTACAGGAGTAGTAGCTGCAGGAGATGACTTCCTTTTCTTTCTTTTTGAAACTATAGGGTTTTGTGGTTCATTAGCAGGAACTGAAGTTCCTTCACCAACTTTTATTTTTACTCTCTTCTGAGAAGAGGTAGGTACATTGCCCTTAGGAGCAGGAGAAGGTCTATTTTCCTCAATATTTTTAGGTTCTCCTTCTTGGTTGGTTATTTCATCAGCTGGCTCGGAGGGTGTTGCATTATCATTAATAGGTTGTTCAATAGGTTAATCCTAGGGTTGAAAAGTTTTAAATAGAACAAATTCTTCCCATACTAAGGGAGACACATCTCTAAGGTATTTTTAAACTAACAGTTTAATTAGGGCATGGTGAAAAATAGAATTTTTATTTCGTTTCTGGGTTTCATCAGCACTAATGCTCATCATATTATACATAAAATTTGGAATATTGACTGGAAAATTATGCCTGACATAGCTAAGCAATTTAAAATGGTGTGCATGAAAATGGGAAAACCTTCCCTAAGAGGTGAGGTACCTTATAATATGTGTCCCCAGATTGTTGAATGGGGGAGGAAGTGACATGCACTTGCATCCTTGTTTATTTATATCCAACAAAGGGCCTGCAGGAAGAGTGAACTGATCTTGAGCTTACCTAGCATCGTGCTCATTGGGATAATGCTCCCCAATTACTAGCAACCCTATTACTTTTGCAATGCATTCCTCAGTTACCAAAACTGTTAAACCCCATATATTTTCATTTCCCTCCTCAAATGTGCTCATAAATTCTGCGGCTACTTCCTCGTCAAATTCTAATAGTTTTAGGAAATACCAAGGCCATCCACAAGCATTGAATCTTCGAACTGCTTCTAAATCTGTGAGCAGAATGGTATAGATCACTGGCTCATGGTGCGTCAACTGCCCTCCCATTGTTCCAAATGCTTCCTTCAAATTCTGTTGGAATTTTTCAATTCACAATTTCCTCTGCTATGCAACTTCCCAATTTCTTTAAGCTTTTTTCTATTTTTGAAACACCCTAAATTTCAGCTTCTAATTGCACTTAACACAAAAAAATTCCTTGTAATCTCTATTTTTGAAAAGAGAAATAATGGTTCTTTTAATAAGGAATTATAGCTTTAAGTGCAAGTATTTTGCACATAAATTGATTATGTCTTTTTAGGGTCACATAAAGTAGGAAATCAGGGATATTTGGGAATTATAGTACAACACTTGTGCAAAAAATAAAAGGGCTTAATGAAACAAGGCACAAGTATAGATTTGAATTGATAGAGAATATTACAAAGAATAAGAGGTACAACTTATAGTGACATGGAAAAATTAATACACTTCCCTGCCCCCTACAAAATTAAGACAAGTGTCCACACTTGCACACTTAGCATGGGGTAAGAGATTGGCGTAATGCTACTGTAAAGGGGTAAATTGGATGATCTTTTAAATAGGGTTTTAATAATGGGTATTTTCATATAAAAGAGACCCTATACCATATTCAACCATTTACATTTAATTGTTATGATAAGGAATGTAAAGCTGGAAATGTTTGCAAAGAATAATGGAGTAAAATACATACCTCACATCATAGCAGATCTAGAAATACCCCTTTTCTAATGCTTGTGTTGAGTTTCTGGAAAATCTGCAACCCAATCTGGAATAGAAACGTAGAGATGAAGAAAACCCAGAAATATTTTTTGGATCTTACTCAGTTCCAATTTAGACCCAAAAATGAATGTCACCTTTGATCCAAAATTTCTGATTCCGACCCAGAATTTCCAATTCTAAACTAGAACAAAATGTTGATTATGACCCAGAACATAATGTTTATTTTGACGTAGAATGTTTGATTCTAACCTGCAACTCCCGAAACAGCGCTTACAAATATCTAAAAAGGGGGGTTTTGGGGTGGCTATATAGGGTTTTGCCTTAGTCAAACCCCCATTTTGGTAGTTTCCACCTCCATGAATAGCCGAATGTAATGAAATGTATGTGTGTGTTTCTCTTAGAAAGAGCTTTGAATGTATAATGCCAAGATCTAATCCTCTAGATTGAAACCCTAACATGAATTGAAAATGAGAGAGAAATACATAGATTTGAATATGATAAAGAAATCATACCAAGCCCCTAAGGCTAAAGTATTCCTACCAAACTCACAATCCGTAGTTGCTACCCCATGATAGTATCTTTTGAATGCTTGAATGTTGAAAATGTTAGATCCAAGAAGAAGAAAGGAAGGAAGAACTCTTTCTTGGTCCAATGAAGATCCACAATAGCTTGTCCACAAAAATGTTTGTATGTATTAAGGTATCATCATATCTTGTCCTTCTATATCATCCTCTTGAATTCTTGCATCATCATCATATCATAATCATAATTTCTTCATGTCATCTCATGATTTTGTTTCATGAAGAATGAAGGCAAAAGAGAGTATTTATATAGAGATCTCAATATAGACCTCCTACGACAATGTAAGGGACCCAAATTCAAATTTTGCCTTGAATTATGGTCCAATTACAATCACCAACCAAGGAGGGTATGTATTAATTTGAATATCGGAGAAAAAACTTCCGCATTCAGACTCGGGGACCTATTTTTAAGTTTAGGACCCCGATATGCTCTGAATCTGAAAGCGGGGACTAACACCCGACAGAGGTCAAAATTGACCTCAACCTTGACACAGGTCAAGGTCAACCTCAACCTTGACCTAGGTCAAGGTCAAACTCAATTCTGACCTAGGTCAAAATTGACCTCAACCCTGACTTGAAGTTTCAAGCAGGTCACCTTAAGAAATCTACAAGATTCCCAGGTCAGCTGGGGACCTAGGAAGGTGACAAAACACACTAGAGTGCTGGGGAGAGGCACAAAGGCCATAGAGGAGGTATGATGAAGATTAGGAGATCGAGTACATAGGTTCTACCTAAAAATAAAGATAATGAAAAAGCTAAAATGCAACATGGATTCACAAATAATCTTAACATCATAACAATGCTTACAACTTTGAGAATTAAGGGTCATTTTGACAGGTAAATTAAGGAGGATCCACATGATCCTAACCCTAATTTCACCTAGAAATGCATAATCAAGTGCAAATGCATCCTAAATGCAAATCTAATGTGCAAGTGTACTAAATAAGGGTGCTAAACCTACCAAAATGGAAGTGCTTTCATTTTAAGATGATACATTTATCCCCCACTTTAGCTTAGATATGACACTATGTGAATATGCAATATAAAGTAAGAAAACATCATAAAATAAAAAGGATATAGCCAAGTCCTCAATGTAGAGGTCTTGCAAGAAACCATTAGTACTTGCAACCTTCAGCACACAAGGTTAATGAAAATCTATAGAGCACCTAAGACTTACTAGGATGAATTTGAGAAGTGCATAGAACCCCTTATGTCCCCCCTATTTTGGCTTACTAATTCTAAAAGGTGAAATAGGGTGATAAGGTTAGACCTATACACTCGATATGCAGTTTATTGAAAATTCCTTTCCTAAACCAGTTAGAAGGATTCCAAACCTTCCTAAACTAATTTGAGGGGTTAGGTATCTGGAACTACCGAACTCAAGTTATGATGAAAAGAGTGAATGTCTATCTAAATGCATATAAGGGAAACTTCAAATTTAACCTAAGTAAATTCAAATGAAACCCTAATTTTCAGTTATAAATAAGAGAAAGAAACACTTACCTTCTCATCCTTACCATTTTTAGAGTTTAGGAAAAGAAGTAGAATGTCAAAGAGAGAAGAACTTTGAGCAAGCCGCATGGAGATCCTGAGAGAGTGCCTAGCCAGCGGATAGCCACTTCCTAAGGTAAGTTTTCTTTTTTTGATATTTGTGGTTTTAAAATTCATGTTTTCATAGGTAAGGTCAACCTTGACCCAAAAAGGTCAATCCTGACCTAGTTATGTCGACCTTGACCCTTTAAGGTCGGCCATAAATGGGAAGGTCTCATCCTTTCTAGGGATAAGGTCAAACCTGACCCAAAAATGTTGACCCTGACCCAAAAAGGTCAACCTTGACCCAACAAAGTCAAACTTGACCTGGTCAAGTGTGTATTATAGTTTCCTAATGATAGAGTATTGATATGATGCTATATGTGCTAACAAAGTCTTATCCGTCTCCGAGAGCACCCCTTCAGAGGGGTATTGCTGACTGTCAGAGAGAACTTGTTCGAGCTATAGAAGGATGAGATATAGATATAGATATTAACAGATGAGGTTCCATTGATCCATGATATTGGTCATGATAGAGAGGTGGGATGAGGATACTTGTTCCTTCCATCTTCCCTTAGGAGAGATCACGATCACACTGGAGGATGTGCATAGGATCCTACGAATTCCAGTATGAGGTGAGCCTGTCAGACTGAGAGTGCAGCGAGGTCCTGCTAAGGTCCTCTTAGATAGGGAGTATTTTTTAGGACAAGTACCATAGATTAGGACCCGGGCAGATCAGATCAATCTATCAGCCATACTAGCAAGCTCGACACCTTTGGTACGGAAAGTGTTGTTGTGTATGATCTCTTTAGTTGTAATACCCAACACAAAGGGTATAGTCTTTTTAGCACCATTCACTCATCTCATACACATGATGGAGGGTGAAAGGATTGTCTTCTCATGGGGTCACAACATGTTAGCCCATCTCTACCATGGGTTGTGTCAGTTAGTGAGATTCCAGCTGGAGAGTCTTACAGTATGCACCTTGCTAAAGGTTTGGATGTTTGAGCATTACACATGTACACGACCATAGGGTGTTTCAGTGATGGTAGATGTGAGTACACTAAGAGACTTTACCTACCCACTAGCATATCTTTGGTAGTACAGGGATATCCTCTTTTGGAGGGTATGCCTCGATCGTATACCAGGTATTGATGTGATATGGAGACCGTACTGTCAGATGATAGAATGGACATATACTTGACACTAGCTAAGACACTCACAACAACACAAGCTGCTAGAGAGTCCTATGAGTCATGCAGTTATGTCATAATACTATGATAGAGTAATGAGACAGTTTGGTTTGATACAGGTGGTCCCCAGAATAGTACCTTAGTATGTATACCCGACCAGATACTATCAGAGACCCGACGCTATACACATACCTACAGTAGCAGATATTGTAGATAGCAAGACACATGAGACCAAGGATATAGAGGTAGCTCTTGATGTATCCTATTTAGGCATTAGCAAAGAGTATATAAGATATTGGAGTCTACAGGGAACCCACCCCATCTTCACTGATGACTATCCCATAAGTGATCCGGGTCTCTCAGAGAGGACGTACCGAGGTAGTGACATACCAGTAGAGGAGGAGGAGGAGGATCAGAGAGACAAGGAGGAACCCATCTCCAAGGGAGATCCTATGGAGGAGGAGAGAGTGGAGGAGAGATCATATTTTAGAGAAGAAGAGGGAGCAGGGGAAAGAGCAGAGGAGATGCCCCTAGGCGATAGTACAGGTGTAGATGAGTGTGTTGTCTATGTTGTACCATTAAGATCATGATGACCTCCCTGCACTCATACAGAGACACCACCACCAAGAACTATACATAGCGAGCATAGAGAGAGAAGTCACTCCACGCCCCCACAATCTAGATCCTTTGGTGACGCTCATGAGGGAGATCTAGGTATGAAATATGCATTATATTTGAATATTTTAATTGAATGTTTTAAAGAGGAATACTAAAAGATAAATATGTTTTAATTCTATAGCTAGTGTAGCAGAGTGGAGGAGCATTATATCCGAGGTCCTAAAGGATACATGTATATCCTATCAACTTCCAACTAGTGAGTGAGAGTCCCTCATTAGACAGAGATATCCTGGCAGACATGTGGATGTTTTTGCATGCGTCCAGCAAGAGCTAAGGTTATGCAGAGAGAGAGAAGAGAAATTTATTGTTGACCTATAGAGAGCCTAGGAACATAACTATGAGATGATCATGTCAAGGAGCCACACACAGATTACTGTACCAAGATCCTCAACCTCACATCATAGTGTGATAGCTAAATGTGGCCTTCTTGTTTAGCCATACACTTTAACATTGTCATTAGTCACTAGTCACATACAAGAATGGATATGAAATTATCCATCTTGCCTACCTATATGATTTGACCTATTGTCTCTGTTGCCCCACTTTTCATCCTGTACCCATGCTGTCAAAGTGGAGGATTTTGGAGTCATGTCTGGTCAGTCTGAGTCTAGGTCTAAGTCATTCTTAGGTAGGCTCTCTTTGTCGGGTTTCCCTGTCATTGCCTTTCCTTCTCTTAGCCGGGCGGGTTATTCTGAGGTCTTTTAATTTTTGGGTAAGTTGTTGATCCCAACCTGACAAATATTTGTGCTCCAATTGATGTTCTTTCTCAGGCAGAGATCGAAGACTGGTATGGATCGATTCTGCAGGTCTCAACGATCCTAATGCAACAAACGGTGAGAAATTTGGTTAAGAAATGAGCGAGAACGAGCTCGGCGGGATTTTAGAAATCATCTTCTCCATGGCGGAATTCTACCTAAGAAAGTGATTTTCCGCAAAGAAGAACTTTGCACTTTGCGGGAATCGCACCTCTCAAGTGATTTTTTGCAAAGAAGAACTTTGCACTTTGTAGGAATCGCACCTCTCAGGTGATTTTCCGCAAGCTTAGTTATAATAAGGTGGGCCCAATTTATTAAAAAGGAATATTATATCATTGTTTTAAGAGATCAAATAAAGCATGTGATTTAAGTCAAGTAGCCCGCGCACTTAAGAATGACGTGCGAAAAGATAGGTAGTGGCTTCTCCATATTGTGGGTTTTGCACCCCCTCATTCATTTTCCGCAATGGAGAAGCACTTTTCTAATTTTCTGCCAAGGAGAAGCTTCAGTCTCATTTTCTGTGGAGAGAAGCCAAGTTGCAGATTTTCGCCAAGGAGAAGCTCTTTTGCAGATTTCCGCCAGGAGAAGCTCTTTTGCAGATTTCCACCAAGGAGAAGCTTTAGTCTCATTTTCCTCAATGGAGAAGTAGGTTTGGGATTTTCCGCCAATTGCATTAGAAGCTTGAGTTCAAGATAAAGATGAGGATTCTCGATACCATTGGAGGTTGAAATCAAAACCGAATAGCATCAAACATGTGAAAAACATAAGCAATTATTTGACCCCGAAGCCCAATGGATTGGACTCGATAGATGTCATTAAAGAGAAGATGAAGGATTCAAATTGAAGTGTCACAGTTTGATTGATGTTTCTGCAAGTGGCACGAACAGAGAAACAGAGCTGCCAAAGCTTATCAGACAAAGATGG
>MU228145.1:2125499-2196989 GCA_018584345.1 Thuja plicata | reverse complement strand
TAGAGGAGCCTTTTCAACAATGGGGTCTTGATTTCATCGGCCCAATTAATCCAGCTTCCAGCGCTGGTCACCAGTACATAATAACTGCCACTAATTATTTCACCAAGTGGGTGGAAGCTAAGGCAACAAAGAAAACAACTTAAGAAGTGGTATGTGAATTTCTTAAAGAGAATATACTAGTCAGGTTTGGCATCCTGAATAAGTTAGTAATGGACAATGCAGCTTATTTCTCTTCAGCTCTGATTACTAGTTTTTGCTTTGAATATGGAATCACTGTTAGCCATTCCTCAGATTACTTCCCACAGGGAAACGGCCAGGCCAAATCCAGCAATAAGAATTTGGTGAATATTATTAAGAAGCTGGAGGAAGATAATCAAAGAAACTGGCATAAAAAGCTGCATGAAGCATTATGGGCAGATAGAGTGACGCCAAAGAGGGCAATTGGTGTATCACCTTTTGAGCTGGTTTATGACACTGAAGCGAGCCTTCCATTGCCTCTAGAATTGGCTACCAACAAGCTCAGAAAGGTGATTGAAGATGGTATGTTCAGAGATGGATTAGAGAAGAGGATGTTGTATCTGACCAAACTAGAAGAGGAGAGAGGGGAGATAGTAGATCACATCACTCAGCATCAACTGCGAGTGAAGAAGCTATTTGATAGAAAGGCAAGACCACAAAAATTCCTAGTGGGAGACAGTGTGTTATTGTGTGATAAGAAAAGTGCTCCCAAAGGGATGCATAAGAAGTTTGATTCCCTATGGAAAGGCCCGTTCATAATCCACCAGGCATTTGATAACAATTCTTTCAAGCTGGCGTATCAAGATGGTGAAGTGTTACCACTGACCTTCAACGGTCAGGATTTGAAGCTTTATCAAATTACAGATTGAAAATAGGTAACCCCTGTAATGTATCATAGTTTTGTTTTGTTTCTTTGCGTTCCTTAGGTTAGTTTCCTTTCCCTTGCTTTTGTTTCTTTCCTGTTTTGCTTTCTTTTGTTGGTGTTCCTGCGTTGCCGCCTTTTGTTATTCCTTGCGAAACCAGAGATATTGAGTCCCTCGCTTGGGTATAATCTACCCAAGTCCCCAGTCGGAGCCAGCTATTGCCCCACTTTTCATCCGGTACCCATGCTGTCAAAGTGGAGGATTTTGGAGTCATGTCTGGTCAGTCTGAGTCTAGGTCTAAGTCGTTCTTAGGTAGGCTCTCTTTTTCAGGTTTCCCTGTCATTGCCTTTCCTTCTCTTAGCCAGGTGGGTTGTTCTGAGGTCTTTTCATTTTTGGGTAAGTTGTAGATCCCAACCTGGCAAATATTTGTGCTCCAATTGATGTTCTTTCTCAGGCAGAGATCGAAGACTGGTATGGATCGATTCTACAGGTCTCAACGATCCTAATGCAAAAAACGACGAGCAATTTGGTTAAGAAATGAGTGAGAATGAGCTCGGTGGGATTTCATAAATCATCTTCTCTATGGCGGAATTCTACCTAAGAAAGTGATTTTCCGCAAAGAAGAACTTTGCACTTTGCGGGAATCGCACCTCTCAAGTGATTTTTCGCAAAGAAGAACTTTGCACTTTGCGGGAATGGCACCTCTCAGGTGATTTTCCGCAAGCTTAGTTATAATAAGGTGGGCCCAATTTATTAAAAAGGAATATTATATCATTGTTTTAAGAGATCAAATAAAGCATGTGCTTTAAGTCAAGTAGCCCGCGCACTTAAGAATGACGTGCGGAAAGATAGGTAGTGGCTTCTCCATATTGCGGGTTTCGCACCCCCTCATTCATTTTCTGCAATGGAGAAGCACTTTTCTAATTTTCCGCCAAGGAGAAGCTTCAGTCTCATTTTCCGCGGAGAGAAGCCAAGTTGCAGATTTTTGCCAAGGAGAAGCTCTTTTGCAGATTTCCGCCAGGAGAAGCTCTTTTGCAGATTTCCGCCAAGGAGAAGCTTTAGTCTCATTTTCCGCAATGGAGAAGCAGGTTTGGGATTTTCCGCCAATTGCATTAGAAGCTCGAGTTCAAGATAAAGATGAGGATTCTCGATACCATTGGAGGTTGAAATCGAAACCGAATAGCATCAAACATGTGAAAAACATAAGCAGTTATTTGACCCCGAAGTCCAATGGATTGGACTCGACAGATGTCATTAAAGAGAAGATGAAGGATTCAAATTGAAGTGTCATAGTTTGATTGATGTTTCTGCAAGTGGCACGAACAGAGCAACAGAGCTGCCAAAGCTTATCAGACAAAGATGGAAAAGGGAAAAGAAGCCAAATGATTTAACTTCCCCTGTTCTTTTCCGTTTCTTTTCCCTGGCAATTAGTATTGACAAAAGTGGTTTCTTGCCATCTGTCGTTTAGAGGGAGATGAATCGATTAAACTTCCTTTTTAATGATCATCCCCTGGCTCTATATGTATGAATTTGAAAGATTAATGAAAGGTCGGCAAATTTTTGGTGTGGAATGCTTGATGTTGCAGAGACAATTGAAGGTGTTTTATGTCAATTATTTTCTGTTCCAGTTAGTTAGATGGTTCTTTCTTTATTCTAAGTTACATTAATAAAGAAAGGATGTTTCATTCTTTTGTGGCGAGGATGTGAGTAAACCTCAGTAGGATGTGTTGTGGGATATTCAGGGAAGAACTAGGTAGAAGCTGTTAATGTACGGTTCTTTTTCTTAATCTAAATTGCAGTAGGAAGGAAAGGATGTTTCATTCCTTTGATTTGAGGATGTGAATGAACCTCAGTAGGATGTGCTGTGGGATGTTTGGAGAAGGATTCATTAGAATTTTTCATCATTGCATTCATCTCTCTGTTAGTAGCTGCTGTAGACTAGTTAGCGCTGAGTGTATGAATTCATAGGATGTGTGAGTTCTACAGCTTGGTTTATAGATTAGAAAGCTCTCCTTGCCTGGATTAAGTTCTGTTTAGGCTTAATTTGGTTTGCCTCTTCTTCTCTCGGGTTAAGAGCATACCCTGTGTTAGTTTTAGGATCAAGACATAATTCATTGCATATCATTCCAAAAGGGAGCTGTACCTACCAATTCAGAGAAAAGCCAATAATCAGAAAATAGCTTTTCAACTGTTGTAATCAGATATTGTTCATAATTTGGGCACTAAGAGTCATATTCCTAAGAAGTGAGAAAGGAAAAATCCGTTTACCAATAGTCTCCTATCTAGTTGGGTTTTTGAATAAGCTCTTAGAATCGAGAGTCCAACAACCTAGACCATTGCTAGAACGAAGGATTTAAGCAAATATGCAATGCAAAATTAATCTAAGAATGAGATTAAGCTTAGTTTAGAAATGAACATGATATATTAAGCTAGAAATGCGATTAATCTAAGAAATCTTGAAAGAAGCTAAACTAGACATGATTAATCCAATAATGACATTAATCTATTGCAATGAAAATAAGAGCTATGAATGCACAAGTATGAGTTAGAGATCTTGCAACAATTTTATACTTCAATAATGAATTCTCTCTCTTTTCTGAATGAGAAATGAGGTTATTTTATAGAATGAGAGTTCGTTCAGAATAGAAATTTTCCTTTTAGAGAAATAGTTAACTCTTGAAAATCTAGTTCGGAATAGCAAATTTCTTTTCAGAGAAACAGTGAACTATTGTCTTTTTGAGTGAAGGAAGCAGTTAACTAATTAGTTGCACTTTTGAATTTCAGTCAACGCAAAGTTTCCATTTCTGAAATAGAGAGAAGATTTTAGGGAGAATATTTAATTAAATAAATAGAATATGATGTCATAAATGTAATTTCTCAATTATTTGAACAAGTAAGTTCAACTATTGAAATGAGGATATTTATTTAATAATTAAATATTATTTAATTCCTTTTTATGTATTTTAGCTAAAAGGGGGAATTTAATTAAATTAAAGTGCTAGGACTTTGTAATTAAATTAATTCGATCATAGGGTTTATTTAGCCAATTAGGAATTAAGTACGTGATTAATGCAGGTTTAGGGTTTTCTGCATTTGACACTTAAGTCAAGTAGAGTCAGTTGAAAGTCAGAATTGCCTAGTATAATAGGAATTTGATGATTTAGAAGGTTGACAAATGCAACAAATTTGGTTAGGGTTGCAATATGCCAGTTTTGGAGTGTTACATTTTGCCCCTCTTTGAATTGATGTGCGAGCAGCGCATTGATTCAAAGAATAGTCTAATGTCTGAAGCATAGAAGAATAGTTGAAATTGATTTCAAGAATTGATGATGTAAAGATTTCAGAGCTATCTCCAGAACAGATCTTAACTCTCTAAAGTCTACGTTAGATTTTTGAGATGCCAGTTAGATCAAGTTTTTGAGGGTCATCTTCAGAACGAAGCCTAACTCTCAAGAATCCAGGTTAGATTGCCCCAATACCTAATAGTGAGATTTTGAGATCTATCTCCAAAATGAAGCTTAACTCTCAGGGATCCGAGTTAGATGACAAGATGTAAGGAACAAAGATGCCCCTAGTGATTCAAAGTTGTAGAACACCCAGTTATGAATATGAGGTACAAAAAACTGAACATGTCCCAAGTGATGAGATGCCCCTAGCAATGAGGACTTTTGAATTTAGATCAGATTGATTGAAATAGATTTAATGATGTAATCATCATGCCCCCTTGGGAGTGAAATGGAAAGATGACACGTTAGAATGGTGATTGAAAGCAAGAAATTGCAGAGAGATGTTGAATCGAATGTCGAGAAGAACTCATAATAGATTACGAAAGAATTAGGAAGAAATGTCAAAGATTGGATATAATATTGAGTGGATATGATTCTGACAAGAAAGTAACATTAGAAAGTCAACTGCACAAGTGTCCAATCATGTTGCAAGATTTACAATGTGATTTTGAGCTATATAGAAGTGTTAGATTTTGATTTTGATTCTAAAAATGGAGCACTTTTGAAAATTAGATTCTAGTTCAAAGCATTTGGAATTGAAGAATGAGAGCGAGGATCAAACACTTGGGCAGTAGTGATGAAGCCAGAATGGTCAAGAAGAACCCCTCATCGTACAAATCAAGGAGAACACAATGAAGTGACCACCAAAACTTTGTCTAGAATGAACATGCAATCTTATGCTATATGCAAATGAAAGTGAAATCCTATGCTAGATGCAATCCCTAGGATGTGGTTGTTGGACCCATTGGATAGTTATCAACATAGAGCATTTTTGGAACACCAAAGTCGATAGAATCCTTACTGGTGCCACTGCAACCATAAGAATATGAATATGACTTTCATTGGATAAGATATGGGAAACTAATGTAAGCATTGGAGCACAAAAGCTGAGATGACCTGAACATTGTTTCCAGTTTGATATAGTAATAATATACTAGTAAATAAGCAGATAAATAACAATCAAGGAGATAGTATCGACCTCACCTTGGTGTACAAATAAACAAGATCGAGGGATGTGAGGCTTTTCCACCTTAATGTGGAAGTTCTTATCACATACACCCTAGTTATTTGATGTTGTTGGATCATCAAGACCACACAAAAAAGCAGTAGACAAAGAAAATATCAACAAAATCCATGAGAACAGACAACATGCAAAGAAAGATTCAATCATAGCTCAACCAGTTTTAAATTTTTTGGATGTGTATAAGTATAGGGATGTTGAGAAACACCATTGTGCTTGTGAGTGCTGTGTATTTGATAGCTATTAAGAGATGTTTACATTTGCAATATCCAATGTGTGTTTAGAAACACAAATGTATCCAAAGAGAGTGTTGAAAAACACTATTGAGTGTGGTGTTGAGAAACACCTGTTGGTATCAGTAGAGTGTTTTCCTTTAGAACAAATAGTATTACTAATTCTAGTGCAATCCAAAGATGTGATCCAATTTGGGGACCTATGCCCCTAGTGAGATGTCAAGAACCATCTCCAGAATGGAGCTTGGTCCTCAGGGATCTGAGTTAGATTGCTCAGATACCTAATAGATGAGATTTTGAGAATCATCTCCAAAACAAAGCTTGATCCTTAGGAAGCCAGGTTAGATCGCTCAAATACCTAATAGATTAAGGTTTCCAGAATCATCTCCACAACTAAGGTTGATCCTCAGGGATCTAAGTTAGATTGCTCAAATACCTAATAGTGATGTGATTTGATTAGGGACCCATGCCCCTAGTAGAAAACAATGATGACTGACTTGACTCATACTGCAAGGATAAACTTTATTTGATTGCCCCCAAGCTTATGAATTTTGATCAGTGTCAAGTCAAGAGGGTTCACAGAGGAACCAAAGTGTCACAAAAGTGACTAAAAGCTATGTACAAACTAAAGCAAAGGTTTTGCCAAGACTAAGAATTAATAGATGGAGCACTGAGTACAACTCCAACTTCAACAGATTGATGTTGATTTGTAAATATATGTCATTTGTGAGAAATCTCATCAGTACGACGACAATAGGTAGACGCAGTGAGAACCATTGGTGACTGACACGAGAGAGATTCTCAAGTAGAGAAATTGCAGTAATAACTAGGCATCAACAAGTAGATACAGTGAGAACCACTGGTGACTGATGCGAGAGAGATTCTCAAGTAGAGAAGTCCCAATAATAGCTAGGCATCAGCAGGTAGACGTAGTGAGAACCACTAGTGAGTGATGCAAGAGAGATCTCAAAAAGTAATAGGACAGTGCCCCCTAGACTAGGAAGGTTGCCCCTAGAGTATGACTAGTTGCCTCCTATCTAGTTGGGGTTTTGAATAAGCTCTCAGAATCGAGAGTCCAACAACCTAGACCATTGTTAGAATGGAGGATTTAAGCAAATATGCAATGCTAAATTAATCTAAGAATGATACTAAGCTTAGTCTAGAAATGAACATGATATATTAAGCTAGAAATGAGATTAATCTAGGAAATCTTGAAATAAGCTAAACTAGACATGATTAATCCAATAATGACATTAATTTATTGCAATGAAAATAAGAGCTATGAATGCACAAGTATGAGTTAGAAATCATGTAGAAATGTGATACTTCAATAATGAATTCTCTCTGTTTTTTGAATGAGAAACGAGGTTCTTTTATAACTGAGAGTCCGTTCAGAATAGAAAGTTTCCTTTCATAGAAACAATTAACTCTTGAAAATCCAGTTCGGAATAGCAAGTTTCTATTCAGAGAAACAGTGAACTGTTGTCTTTTTGAGTGAAGGAAGCAGTTAACTGATTAGTTACACTTTTGAATTTCATTCAACTCAAAGTTTCCATTTCTGAACTGGAGAGAATATTTATTTAAATAAATAGAATATGACCTCATAAATGTATTTTCTCAATTATTTGAACAAGTAAGTTCAACTATTGAAATGAGGATATTTATTTAATAATTAAATATTATTTAATTTCTTTTTATGTATTTTAGCTAAAAGGGGGAATTTAATTTAATTAAAGTGCTAGGACTTTATAATTAAATTAATTTGATCATAGGGTTTATTTAGCCAATTAGGAATTAAGTACGTGATTAATGCAGGTTTAGGGTTTTCTACATTTGACACTTAAGTCAAGTAGAGTCAGTCAAAACTCAAAATTTCCTAGTACAATAGAACTTTAATGATTTAGAAGGTTGACAAATGCAACAAAATTGGTTAGGGTTGCAAGATGCCAATTTTGGGGTGTTACACATAGATCAGAGAGAGTTGGGAGCCATTGACCCTCAATGTAGAGATAGAGATTGATAGATAGGGCACATGTGACATATATGTATCAAACTCATAGAAGTTTATATATGAAAAAATTTATTTTCCTAGTTAGTTCTATGATTGATTACTGTATTTTAAACCAATACAAAAGTTAACAGAAAGAAAGAACGAAGTCATGTATGAATGTATTAAAATCACATAACCTATAAAATAGACATAACTATTCTATAAGGAATACATAAATACACAATGAAAGAATGATGTACTAGGGATAATAACATTTGAGATGCATAGTATTAATAGGTTCCTTAATAGGGACACCATTCATATCAGCAATCTTATAAGCACCTAAAGCAAAGTCCTCAATTACTACAAAAGGTCCAAGCCAATTAGGGCTAAACTTCCCTTTTTCACCAAGTAAAGCATTCACATTCCTTTGATTTTCATACAAGACTAAATCACCCACCGAAAATGATTGTTCAATCACCTTATGATTATATTGTTTCTGAAGTGATTTAGGATAAGCCTTTATATGTTCCAAATCATTTATTCATTGTTCATCCAACATTTCTAATTCATGTAATCATTGTTCCCAAAAAGTATCCTTGTTGATTATCCCATGAAATGAAACGCGCAAAGAAGGTATTTCTATTTCTAAGGGCATAATAGCATCAGTACCATAGACAAGATTATAAGGAGTACCTGTGGTAGTATGAAAACTAGTCCTATAAGCCCATAAAGCATAGCTAAGTTGGGTATGCCAATCTTTCGCATGCTTATTAACTGTTTTCCTTAAGATTTTCTCAATAACTTTATTCAATGCTTCAGCTTGATCATTAGATTGAGGATAGCAAGGAGTAGAAAATCTATGCTGAATACAATATTTCTCCAAGAATTTCATGACTTTTTTATTCTTGAAATAAGTGTTGTTATCCAAAACTATCGTTGAAGGAATACCAAATTGTGCTATAATATGATTAAGGATGAAATCACAAATAACATCCGCGGTAGTAGAACAGAGAGGAATAGCTTCCACCCACTTTGTAAAGTAATCTATAGCTATTAGGGTGTATGTATGTCCTTGAGAAGAAGCTAGTGATATTTTTCCAATAAGATCAAAAGCCCAAATACTAAAAGCCCATGGAGCAACTTGATTATGAAGCTCATGAGCAGGAGAATGAATTAAATTACCATGTTGCTGACACTGAGGAAAATTATTAACAAACATAAAAGAATATTGTTCCATTGTTTGCCAATAATATCCCATTCTAAGAAGTTTATTGACTAAAGACTTCCCACCAAAATGCCCCCCACAAGAACCAGAATGAGCTTCTGCTAAAGCTATCAAAATTTTGGTTCTACCAAGACATCTTAATAGAAAACCATTATAAGAGTGTTTGTAAAGTGTGTATCCCAAAACAATATAATGTGCTACAAGCTTCCTAATACGATTACGTATGTTCTTTGTTGTTGATTCTGGAAAAGTACTATCTTTCAAAAAATGAAAGATATGTGAATACCATTCATCCAAGTGTGAGTTAAAACAATCAACAATAAACTTATTAGAAATTGTAGGGTATTTAAGAGTATGTATAGTAAATTGAAATTCTTCGGCATTATTCTCAAGACAAACCAAAGAAGTTGTGCTTGCCATGGCATTCGCATGTCGATTATCTTTCCTAGGTAAAGTTTGAATCATATAAGAAGAGAATTGTGAAAGAATATCAAGAGCCAAATCTCTATATTACGTCATTTTTTCATTCTTAGTCTGATAAACTCCTTTGATTTGTTCCAAAATCAATTGTGAATCCCTATAGATTTCCAAGTTTTTAATATGAAGGGATGAAGTTGCTTGTAAGCCAGCTATAAGAGCTTCATATTCTGCAATATTGTTAGTACAAGGAAAGGTCAATTTATACGACATAGGGATCGATTTATTTGGAGGGACCAAGATAATGCCAACACCAGAACTTGTCTTACATCTAGAACCATCAAAATATAATTCACAAACATCATCTTTCTTAATAGCTAGAATTCTCTCATCAGGGAATTCTATTGAGGTAACACCTGTATCAGAATGAGGACAAGGAGCTTCAGCTAAATAATCAGTTAAATATTGTCCTTTAATTAACTTTTGAGAAATGAAATTAAGATCAAATTTAGTAAATAACATCACCCACTTTGCCAGACGGCCAGAGAGATCAGTCTTTGAGAACAGGTATTTTAGAGGATCAAATTTAACAATCACATTGACCTCAACATTCAGTAGATAATGCATGAGTTTTTGACAAGAATTAACTAAAGCCAAGCATTATCTTTCCAAGTCGTTATATCTCATTTCATAATCAAGTAAAGTTTGACTAATGTAGTACACTGGTCTTTCCTTACCTTCACTATCATGTTGAGCCAACAACGCACTCACGACATGTGAACTAGCGGAAGTATATAGATAAAAGGGTTTATTAAATTGAGTGGGTTGCAAAATGGGAGGATTGGCAAGATACTCCTTAAATTGCTCAAAGGATTGTTTACATTCCTTATTCCAATAAAAAATGGTATCTTTCCTAAGCAAGGAAGTGAAAAGAACAGTTCTATCGGCTAAGTTAGAAACAAAGCGATGAATGGCTTGCATTTTTCCTTGTAAACTGTGTAATTGAGAAATATTCTTAGGAGGAGGCATATTAACAATAGTATCAATTTTCTCAGTATTAACCTCTATGCCTCGTTTAGAGATTATAAATCAAAATAATTTACCAAAATCAACTCCAAAGGCACATTTCTTAGGATTCAATCTCATATTATAACTCCAAATTCTTTCAAATATTTTTCATAAAATAAAAACATGATCCTCTCTTTGTATAGATTTTGCCAAGATATCATTCACATAATCTTCCAGATCTTATGAATGTAATCATGAAAAATCAAAGTCATAGCGTGCTGATAAGTTTCTCCCACATTTCTTAATCTAAAGGGCATCATGACCCAACAAAATTTTCTCCAAGGTGTTATAAATGCGGTCTTAAGTTGGTCTTTGATAGGAATAAAGATTTGATTATAACGATAAAAACCATCCATAAAAGATAATAAAGCATGACCTGCTATCGAATCCACAATCATACCAATATTAGGTAATGGGAAATCATCTTTTAAGGATGCCTTATTTAAATCTTGAAAGTCAGTGCACATCCTTATCTTATTTTCTCCTTTAGAAACAACCACAATATTGGAAATCCATTCAAAGTAATCAATAGATCGGATGAACCCAACACCTAATAATTTTTCAATTCCATCTTTAACTAACAAGGCAATGCCTAGATTCATCTTTTGGATTTTCTATTTCATGGGTTTAGCATTAGGTTTGAGAACAATATTGTGAGTAAAAATCTTAGGATCTATACCTGGCATATCTAAATATGTCCAAGAAAATATATCCTTATATTCAAGTAGGAGGGAAACCAACTGATCATGTTCATCTTGATTCAAACAGTTCCCAATTTTGATTGTTTTTTTAGAGTCATTCACATCCACTTGAACTTCAATAGTCTCAGTTATTAACAAATTACTTTGCATGGGAGAATCCATTAGCAAAGGAGAAATATATTTCTCGTCATGTTCTCCAAAATAGGCTTCATTATTTAGACAATAGGGATTTCTTCTTTTATGATGAAACGTAGATAGATCCTGATAAGCCCCTAAAAATCTTCTAGGGCTTCATCCTCAGGAAAAACATCCAAACTAGGTTTTTGATCCATGTCGAGGAGAATCAAATTAACCAACTTCAAATGTCCACCACAAATGTGATTGACATTAAGAGGCAAATCTTATGGTTGTTTATAAGGATTGAACCCTAACTCATAAGTATAATCATAAATTTCATTGTCCAAAGGCACTTGTATGCCTTGTTCATATTTACCACATCCTTTCCTGTTGAATCCTGATTTCTTGAGTAGATGATAACCAGAACCATATCTATCGGCCATATCAGATTGAGTCAAAGGAGCGGTATATGTCACAATGTCATAGAAATCCAGTTTTATTGTCTCAATTGTTTCTTCAAGTGAAGCAGCAACAAAGTTACTTTTTAATTCCTCGGAAAGTGGGGAAGGAGTAAAAATGTATTTTTCAAACCCACTTTGTTGTTTCATAAATTCTAAATCAGAAACTTTATATTCTCCCATAAAAGAAGGATTAAAGTCCAATGTTCCCCAGTCATCTCTGGTCAAAGAAGAAGACAGAGTTTCAGCTTGTTTAACTTCAGGTGGTTGCTCAGGTTCCTTACTTGGTTGTATAGGTTCAGAAACCTTAGCATATTCCGCATTTAGGCAAGGATTCGGCGCATAATCCACATGTAGTGTATACATCAAATTGTTATAAATGAACCTAACCTTATGATGAAGAGTAGAAGGAACTACATGTATAGTATGTAACCAAGGTCTTCCTAATAGAAGGTTATAATTGAGAGGTCCAGGCATAACATGAATAGGTGTATTGAGAAGAACTGGACCAACCTTAATAGGTAGCATAATAATGCCCAAAGTTTTCTTTGCGATATTATCAAATCCATGAATAGGGATATTATCTAGTTGAATAGTTGTAAGATCGGCCTTAATTTCCTTAAGAATATCCATACTACAAACATTAAGCCCATATCCATTATCACTTAATGTTCTATGAATGATACTCTGATTTATAGAAACAACAACCATAATAGCATCATATTGATTATGCACCTCAACAGAAGGTAAATCATCATCGATAAATACAATAGGAGGAACAAAAGGCATAGTATGCATGCACTCCAAAAATGAATTGATATTCTCTTTGTTAGGAGGTGGAGCAGGAAGAGTAGATAAATATTTTTCAAAGCCTCATGATATGTAGGAGAAGTTTGAAGCAATTCCCATAAAGATATCTTAGCTAGATTAGAGTGTAATTGCTCAACTATGTCATACTCATTAAAGGAAGAAGGTAACCTAGGTGCTTGAGGAAGCACGGGTTGAGAAGGAGGTAAAGAAGATGGAACAGTGGGTTGAGGATTATTTTGTGTGCAATAAGCATGTGAAATAGAATCAGTGTTATCAAATAAATCCAAAGGATATCTAGGTTTACCCTTAATAGTTATTCGAGGTCATCATTTTACTATCATGATGGTAAAGGTCGATTGGAGAGGTTGTGGAGGAGGATGAAATAGGAATAGGATCCATGGAGATCTCATTCGAACCATTTTCATTCTTGCTTCCATGTACCTCATTAAGGGATCTATCCTTTTGTGCAATAAAATCCTCATCAAAGTATTCAAAACAAAAGTCATACATGTTGAACACAAAGTAAAATTACAAGCATGTAAATGTTTTTGTGTTTTTAAGAAATTTTGTAATTTTTATATATTTTTCAAATATGAATGCAAGAGCAATAAATAAATCCACTTCTATATGCATGCAAGATGTAACATAAAATGTAAATCTAACACCAAAAAGAAAGAGTTGTCTATCGCAGGTTCACCAAAATGTAAAGGGGTAAATTGGATGGTCTTTTAAATAGGGTTTTAATAATGGGTATTTGCATATAAAAGAGACCCTATACCATATTCAACCATTTACATTTAATTGTTATGATAAGGAATGTAAATATGGAAATGTTTGCAAAGAATAATGGAGTAAAATACATACCTCACATCATAGCAGATCTGGAAATACCCCTTTTCTGATGCCTATGTTGAGTTTCTGGAAAATATGCAACTAGATCTGGAACAGAAATGCAGAGACGAAGAAAACCCATAAATATTTTTTGGATCTGACTCAGTTCCAATTTTGACCCAAAATTTTTTATTCCGACCTAGAATAAAATATTGATTCTGACCTAGAACAAAATGTCAATTATGACCCAGAATGTCTAATTCTGACTTGCAACTCCCAAAACTACACCTGTAGATATTTGAAAAGGGGGGGTTTTGGGGTGGCTATATAGGGTTTTTCCTTAGTCAAAACCCTATTTTGGTGTTTTCCACCTCCATGAATAGCTGAATGTAATAGAGTGTATGTGTGTGTTGCTCTTAGAAAGAGCTTTGAATGTATAATGCCAATATCTAATCCTCTAGATTGAAACCCTAACATGAATTTAAAATGAGAGAGAAATACATAGATTTGAATATGATAAAGAAAGCATACCAATTCCCCAAGGCTAAAGTATTCCTACCAAACTCACAATCCATAGTTGCTACCCCATGATAGTATCTTTTGAATGCTTGAATGTTGAAAATGGTAGATCCAAGAAGAAGGAAGGAAGGAAGGAAGAACACTTTCTTGCTCTAATAAAGATCCACAATAGCTTGTCCACAAATTTTTTTGTATGTATTAAGGCATCATCATATCTTGTCCTTCTATATCATCCTCTTGAATTCTTGCATCACCATCATGTCATAATCATAACTTTGTCATGTCATCTCACGATTTCGTTTCATGAAGAATGAAGGCAAAAGAGAGTGTTTATATAGAGATCTAAATATAGACCTCCTAGGGAAATGCAAGGGACCCAAATTCAAATTTCTCCTTGAATTATGGTCCAATTACAATAACCAACCAAGGAGGGGATGCATTAATTCAAATATCGGAGAAAACACTTCCACACCTAGACTTGGGGACCTATTTTTAAGTTTAGGACCCCGATATGGTCCAAATCTGAAAGCGGGGACCAACACTTGAGAGAGGTCAACATTGAACTCAACCTTGACCTAGGTCAGAATTGACCTCAAACCTAACTTGAGGTTTCAGGAAGGTCACCTTAAGAAATCTGCAAGATTCCTAGGTCAGCAAGGGACCTAGGAAGGTGAGAAAACACACCAGAGTGTTGGGGAGAGGCACAAAGGCCATAGAGGAGGTATGATGAATATTAGGAGAGCTAGTACATAAGTTCTACCTAAAAATAAAGTCACAAAGAGGGAAATTAAGGAGGATCCACGGGATCCTAACCCTAATTTCACCTAGAAATGTAGAATCAAGTGCAGATGCATCCTAAATGCAAATATAATATGCAAGTGTACTAAATGAGGGTGATAAACCTACCAAAATGGAAGTGCTTCCATTTTAAGATGATACAACTACATTATAGATATTATGCAGTATTAGATATAATTATTGAAATGTGTGTGCTAAAAGTAGAAAAATGGAAAAGTTGTACCTATTATTTTGTTGCCACATGTGCAAAAAAGGTGGCAAGAATGGAATGAGTGTTGCGGAGGTATACATTAGTTGATGGAGCTCTTATTGAAAGGGAAAAAATATGGAAAGATGTGGTGATGTGGAGGATGTATGGGTGGAAGGTAGAGAAGTGAATGGGTTGGAAAGAAGAATATAGAAAATGAATGGAGAATGGAACTTCATTAGAAAATGAAGTGTTTATTATGAGCATACATGAATTATTATTAGGTTGGAGCTGCAGGAAGAAGGTTTGCACCCTCTACTGCAAGAAGTTTTACCTATTGCGCTTGTGACGTTGTGTCTCTGAATTGTTGTAGGTAGTCATCCTTGGTCTGGGGTTGATGATATAGATGAAGTCTATGCTCGTTGACCAATAGTTTGAAATGCACTGGATCATTTTTTGTCAGCTAGACTGCTTCATTTTTGAAGACATGATCTATTTCATATGGGCCTAACTATCTTGTCTATAATTTTCCTGATATTTCTTGAAATATGGAATCAAATAGTAGTGCACAATGACCTACTTTAAATTGTTTGTTATTGATGTGGGAGTCATGACATTTCTTCCTCTATTTTTGGACTATCTATGTATGCTCCAATATGGATTTTCTCATCTCCTCTAGAGAATTGGGATGCAGCAGACAGTCTCGCTGTGCTGCAGGAAGATCAATGTTTAGATTCTGGGAAATACATAATGTTTTATGCTCGAACTCAAAGGGAAACATGGCTGTTTTCCCATACAAAAATTCAAATGGAGTGAATCCTATGGTTCTCTTCTGTGTGGTTCTGTATGCCTAGACTTCTTCTGAAAGGCGGCTTCTCCAGTCACAGCGGTGGAGGTGAACTATTTTTTTCAGAATTCCTTCTATTTCTTTGTTCATGACTTTTGCCTAACCATTGGCTTGTGGGTGGTAGGGATTGGACTTCCTGTGTCTGATGTTGTATTCTATCATGAGTGTTGTGATCAGGTTTGATGTGAATTATTCTCCTTGATTAGTTACAAGATCTCTCGGCACACCATAGCGGGTGAATATTTCTTCATACAGGAACTCTACTACTTTATGATCACGAGCATTTTTCATTGCCTTCACTTCAACCCATTTGGTTATATATTCTGTGCATACCAAAATGTAGGACTTTCCATTAGATGGGGGTTTTATAGGACCAATAAAATCCATGCCCCACTTATCAAATGGTGTGATAACCACTTGTGGATGCAAAGGCATTTCATCTAATTTTGTTGGATGACCCATCCTTTGGCACTTATCAAATTTCCTAGCATAATTGGTTGCATCTTTGTGAAGGGTGGTCCAGTAATAACCTATTGTTAAGATTTTCAGAGCTATCCTCTTAGCTACAAAGTGTCTTCCACAGGGATCATCATGACAAGCATGGGGGATATCATACATTTCATCTTCATGTACACACCTTCTCATGACATAGTCTGGACTAGTATAGAACAATGTATTATCAATCGAAGAAAATAGAAAACTTTTCTCAACGAACATTCTTCTGTCCTTAGGAGAGAAATGTGTAGGCATCTTGTCACTTGCAAGATAATTGGCTATATCAACATACCATGGACTCTTAACAGCAATATGGAATAGATATTCATCAGGGAATGTATCATCTATCAGGGAAAGTATCATCTATCACAGAGGTGTCAGTGTCATCTTTATGGAGTCTTGATAAATAATCATCTACAACATTTTCTTTCCCTGGTTTGTCAATTATTGTTATATCAAATTCAAGTAAGAGAAGAAGCCATCTTGCTAGCCTGCTTGAAATGGCAGGTTTGTTCATAAGATATTTTATTGTTGCATGGTCAGTATGAAAAAAGATTGGATAGCTTGTTACATAATGACAAAATTTATTCAAAGCATAAACCACTGCCAGTAATTCTTTTTCAGTAACTGTATAATTTAACTCTAGCCCATGTAAAATTTTACTGATATAGTAAATAGAATTTTCAAGGTCATTAGACTTCTGGCCTAAGAAAACACCTATTGCATAGTCAGAAGCATCTATATGTATATGGAATGGTAAATACCAATCAGGCCCTCTAAGTACTGGTGTTTTTGTCAGAAGGGACTTAAGCTGCAGGAAATATTCCTCACAGGCTGGTGTCCATGTAAACTCAGCTTCTTTTGTAAGCAAGGTGTATAGTGGGTTAGCTATTTGACTAAAATTTTGAATGAAGCGCCTATAATAGCCAACATTTCCTAAAAAGGATCTAACATCTTTTTTCTTAGTAGGTGTAGGAAATGTAAGAATTACCTCTAATTTTACAGGGTCCACTTGGATGCCATCTTCTAAGATGAAGTGTCCTAGCACCTGTGTGTGTATTTTGTGGATCTGTTAGCTGCGACACAACATTTTAATATTTCATTGCATTAGTGAAATAACATGAAATATCAAATTAAAAGAACATATATATCACTAAAATTGACATATTTCTCCCTATCTAAGAAGAGTATGAAATATGCTATAATTGCCCTTAGATTATGCATAAATCAGTGACAACATCATGCTTAGAATGGAAGATTTAATCTAAATGCAAGCTAAAATTCTCAATCAAAGTTCATTTTAGAGCTCCAATTGAAAGATTATAACAATGCTAAAAGTTAGAGCTAAAATGCAATAGAAATCTCTAAGAATATGAGCAACATAAGTTTGCAGATGAATTCTAAAATTAGGGGCCCATTAAGCTCAAAATTCATTCCATTTATAGAAGAATTTGAGGAATGAGAGGTTAGGATTGAAAGTTGAAGAGAGGTGGAGATTGAATCTTTGGCGATCCAAGTGATTTAACTCTCATTCGCTAGGGAATTGACTTTCCCTTTTGCAAATGAGGAGTTGTAATTAGGATTTATTTAATTCCTTTTAATTAATTACTTTAGCCATGTATTTGATTATTATTATTTATTTAATTGATTTGATTTGATTTAATTGGCCAAGGCAATTAATGTAATTTAGTGATTAGATCACTTAGGACATTAAATTTGATTTAAATGAATTATGTCAATTAATTGAAGAATTGTCTTGACATAATTAGGGGTATAATCACACTTAGGGCAAGGGTGAACCCACAATAGTGGGTTACACTTTTTCAGAGGAAGGAATTCACCCTAAAAAGTGTGACCAAAGAAAAATTGAAACTTACTTTCGATCGGAATTGACAAATACTTTTGATCGTAAGTGAGTAACTTACGATCGAAAGTACCAAAAAGTAGTACTTTTGATCGTAAGTTAATTTCGATCAAAATTACTAAATTACTTTCAAAAGTACCAAAAAGTAGTCAAATCATGAAATTACTTTCGATAGAAAGTATTTTCGATTGAAACTAAATAGTTTCTATTGAAACCCTCTGATTAGAGGCCATTTACAGAGGCTAACAGAAATCTGTAGTTTTCATGGCTTCAGAGCTCAAGTGCGCGGCTCAAATGGATGAATTGGTAGAAGTCCTTTTGCATAGAACAAGTACTCTAAATGAGCTTTCTAATGAATATAGTTTTGAAATTTTTTGAATTAATTAGGTCTATGTTTTTTTATGCGCATCAAATGTAGGTTTTTTATCCAATATAAAGCTCCAAGTTGGACGTTCAATGAAAAATAGTAAAAAATAGAAAAAAAAATAGAAAAATAACAGTGCCCTCTGGCTTTGAGTCTACTTTCTATCAAAAAAAAGATTTGAATTTTGATAAATACACAACAAGTTATAACCTATGCAGTCAAGGTATGTCAAAATTACGGTTTACTCTATTTCAAACATTCATAAAATATGAAATAGTCATGATAATGTCATCAAACCAATTTCATGCCCTTCGTATGGATGTTAAAAAACCAAATTCAAAAGAATCGCATTGATATCTATTTTAGAAAAAAATTTATGCTCTATGAAGTCAATGTAACTTTTTGAAAATGATGTTTTCAGCAACATAGCAGTTTTCGTGGGAGAAAAACAAAACCATTAAAATTAACAAAAAAAATAAATAAAAATATATTTAGAATCTAGGAAAAAATTCCTAAAAGACTCTAGTTTACTTCATCTTCCAATTTCAAACAGTTTAACGACAATATGCATCTGAATCTAATTTTTTTTTTCAAAATGTAGACTTCAATGTCCGTTTAGGCAAAAAAGTGTAACCCGCCATTGTGGGATCACCTGCAAATAGGGTCTATGGTCAAAATAGACCAAATTAGGGTGGTTAAATTTTCCCCTCTTTGAATTGATGTGCGAGTAGTGCATTGATTCAAAGAAAGTTTGATGTTGACTTCAGAAAGTTTGAGAATTCTACCCTTGATTGAACAAAATGTCGGATGAGATCAGTCTCGCACTTGTTTGAACTAAGAATTATAGTATCAAATTTGAACTTGACTGAACAAAGGTCAAAAAATATCTTGAAGATACCAGTTTTGAACTTGATTGAATGAGAATCGATAATACTGACGCCGAACTTGATCAAACGAAGGTCAGTACGAAGCTACTAGGAGCTTTGAGGTATCAATTCTGAACTTGATCAAATGAGAATTGATAATAATGACTCTGAACTTGATCAAAAGGATGTCAATATGAAGTTTCCAGGAGCTTAAAAAAGATCTAATAATATGTAGACATACATATCCAACTTGTGAGAACCAAAGCCTTCCATCCAATAGTCCCGACTTAGTCAAGGGAAACTGCCATGCCCCTAGTCTTTTGATGATGAAGTCATTTTAATACTTTTTAAGCAAGAATTTGAATGATTTAAGTGTGATCATCCCCCTTTGGGAATGAAATCGAAGGAAAAAAATAAAATCCCTTTGTATAATGATATATCACTTGAACTAATTGATTGAATCGAGAAAGAATCAATTAGAAGAAATGGAGAAGCGAAGGTGTGTTAAGAGAAAACACAATTTTACCTAGTTAACTAAATTAAAATGTGAGGTCTGAGTTTGATAAAATGATGTATGACCAAGATTTTGATGAAAAATGTGCAATTTGATTATAGGGAACCCAAAAAACTGATTGCGCAAAGCCTGCCAATCATTTTCGAAACATGGGTAACAATTATGCATTTTTTGGAAGCTGTTGCAAAATGTATACTGTGTTGTTGAAAACATCATTTGCGTGATTGATTTCATTCCTGATAGATCAGAGAAGAACAAAAATGAATTTTGATAGTCTGGGAGTTCTAGAGCTCCTAAATAGCTCAAAAAGTTCAATATATATCCCAAAATTCACTTTTTACCTATTCATTTTCACTTTTGTCTTTAGTAAATTCAGAGCTTTGTAGAGAAGATGGTGGTCCCCATGAATAAACATCGATTCAAGCTCACCCATAAACATAGGCACCCGGCCAATTACACACTGTTAGTGAGTACCTCAAAACCTACCTTTCCATATTTTCTATTTTTCATTTTGTCCATTTTTGGAAGAGTTATTGAGCTTTTAATTTTGCATCGCACCCCGTATATGGGATCACGTCTGTCTGATCCCGCGTCGCATCCCATTTTCCCCCAAAATCCTATGTTGCATCCCGTAAATTTGGGATCGCATCTTTTTTTCAAATCTTGCATCGCATAGGGAAATTTTTATTAAACTTTGAAGTTTTTTGCATCCTGTAGAAATAGGATCGCACCCTGCGGACTGTGTCGCATCTGGTTAAAATAGGATTGTTTCCTGTATGCCCCATCACATCCTGAAAATATTGTATCGCATCCTGTAAAAAGTATCACAAATTGTAAAAATAGAATCATTTCTATTTTAGGAGTTAGTTTTTTTCTATTTTTAACTGCTTTTCTCCTTCTGAAGACCAAAAATACTTATCTGATAACTTTTTGCATAGTTGCCTTAGTGATAATACTAAATTAAACCTGTATGTACTTTCTGTTGACAGATTGACTTCGAGGTAGTATCATTTCAAGGTCCCTATCCAGGTTAGGTCCTTGCTTTGTCATGATCATTGATAGATCCTGAGCTATAGATCATAGCTCGAGTAGGATTAGTTGTACTTATAGATTTACCCAATATCAGGGTAAATCGGGGGTTATTGACTGTGCTTGCCAAGAGATGGCATTCAGAGAACAACACCTTTCATCTCCCAACCGGTGAGATGACAGTCACACCTGAGGACATGTGGCATATATTATGTATTCTAGTTATGGGTTGGGAGGTATAGTTTGAGTCTGTTCTTCTATAGCCATTACATCAGCTCAGAGATTCTTTAGAGATAAGACCATAGTGCGGTGGTATTTGACCTGGGATCATATGTGTGATCATTACGATCGGTTTCCTATAAATCTAGCTAGATTGATTGGAGGCATCCTCATGCATGATAGGGGAAAGCATGGTTTTATGTGTGGTTGGGTAGACACTCTAGAGAAGATGATTGGAGCATCCCGCAAATTCACTTGGGGTAGCTATATTTTAGCACACATATATAAAGAGTTTCATGAGATTATCTATCAGTATTCCTGCAACATGACTAGTTTTACAGATCTGGGCCTTGGAGCATATCCCTATGATACATTTGATTATTGATAGGAAGTGAGAAGTTTAGCAACCTTATGCATATATGTACTCCAGATTGAATCAACAGCCCCATCTAGGCAAGGTAGAGTATTGGCATCGATTGTTTGATGATATGACTGTTTTGATTTTGTGACCATACCTTGATTATGAGGAGTGGGCCACAGATAGGTAGCAGATGTTGTATTTCTTTTAGAGTAGGTACTTGATTGGGCAGACCAGATACATTATAGAGAGATTCTTGGTTATACGTGCTCTGAGACAGTATGTCCGAGTATGGGGAAGATGTCAGGATATGTCAGTATATGCCTAGATCTATGATGAGTAGCCACTTTGGGGAGCCCAACTGGTATATGAGACCTCTCAGCAGACTATCAGTTAGATGGTTGTAGTTGGGTGGGACATTCTTCCAAAAGTTATTGATGAAATTTGTTTTGATGGGTACCTAGCCCATATGTTACAGTATCCATTCCCTAGATTCAGAGCTTCTGAAGAGGCCATTCCTCGCATAGAGGGCCATTTAGATTATGATATCATAGATGATAGACCATTTAGAGGTAAAGGCAGAGCCTAGAGAGACCAGAGAGGTGGGGGAGAGATGGAGGGAGAGACAAAGGGAGAGATGGAGGGAGAGATGGTAGGCACCCTCCTCCAGATAGAGTTCATGATCTAGATGATGGAGATGATGGTGGGGATGATAGGGGTGGTGGTGCAGTGGGCACTAGCGGTAGCAGAGAGGGAACACAAACTTGTTTTAGGTTCGTGCCTCCATGGAGAGATCTTGGTCCATTGCTTACAAGAGAGTGGTAGAGACCCCTAGGGCAGGTACCTAATGGATATGATCCACCCAGTGATATCAACAGAGGTTCTGGCAGGGATGGTGATAGTTTATCTCAATGCCAGTGAGAGCATGAGCAACTCAGGGCTAGGGTTATCACTTTAGAGGCTTTATTGGAAGATAGAGATAGTTAGCTTGATCACTTGAGAGGAGAGTGAGATATACAGGTCCATATAGCGACACATCAGGGTCAGAGAGTTGCATACTACTTTGGTCTATATTATGTTGCAGTGTTAGAGGGAAAGAGAGCTCCTTCTTATTCTCGAGTAGCACAACAGTCTGAGGGAGTGATGCCTCCACCGGTTCATCCTGCACTACCTCCTCCTCCTCTAGTCAGACTTGATTTTGTAATTGTGATATTTTGAGACATTTTGTATATATTGATCATGTTGTGATCATCCATTGTACTACAGACTCTTGATACTTGATATCTATTTCACACTGATATTTTGATACTCTTTTGTACATTTTTGATCTATTCCATTATTGATATATCTGAGATATTTGTTCTTGATCTTGATATGTTCATGGGTTCTCTTTGCTTTGATAGATGTTTAGATTGATGCACATCTGATTATGTACTTGGTCTCTTGAAGGGTTAGATTAGATTTATTTGATGACATCATTTATGCTCTTTGATTTATTACTGATATATAAATGTGTTTCAATGATGCTAGATGAATAGGCAAATGTGTGTTTTTGAGATTTTCTTTATGCAAATATATGTATGGATGCACTTAGGATGTAAAAGTAAATGTAATGCTTGAATGCTTTATTTTTATATTTTCTCTTTCTCATTTGTGAATGCAAAATGTATGTCATGGATATGCAACGACATTTGTTATATCAGTAATATAGATTATGTAGTGTAACTTGGATTTCAGATGAATCAAGAAATCATTTTGAGCTCAAGTCCTTATGTTGTTTTTCAAAAATGAATCAGGCAATCTCTAAATGCATCTACACGTAGACTCTTGGGACTATCACTGATTTGTATACATTGTAGCATTTTTATCATCATTAGGCATTTTTGTAATGGACATCGCCTGATAGTATAACTATTACTAATACCCACTGGTATCATGAAAGTATGAATACTATGTGTATTGGATGCAATGTCAGAAATAAACCTAAGTATCAAGGCATAAAGGCTAGGATGACTAGTCAGTTATCTCCTTTTTCTTTTAAGAATCAGATTTTGTTCAAGTGTAATGTAAGATATGTGATCCACAATGACCTTCAATATTCATATCCTTGGGTACATAATGTGTCGTACACCTTACTTAGAATCTTATTTAGAAACAGACAAGGAAATTGGTTCAACCTCATTGTAGTTTACACATAACTAGGATCGAGATATATGCATCTATCCACTCATGTTGGCAGCTCTTACCATAAATAACCAAGTTAGGTGAAATATATAGGATCATTGAAACAATTACCATATGCAAAAAACCAAGAAAACATTATGCCCACTATCCTTGCGACTCTTTGTCTTTGAATAGACGTCATGGAGTAACTTGGAAGACAGAACAATCACCAATTGATAATAAATCAAAGAAAATTCATAACTGCTTATATGCCCCTAATTTGAAACATCATGGGAACATAAAAGAGTCATAATCAAACCAATATTAGTCTATGTGTTTAAGTAGTATTGATAAATAATGTTGATTCATTTTTCAAGCGCAATAGAGATTCATCAATCAGAATTTGTAATCAAGCAATATGTTGTTTTCATGTCTGACTATATGAGATTAACTTTGTCATCAATTGCATTCCAATGTAGTGTTTAGGAACACTATTTGATTAAAGTGTTAAAAAACACTAGTGTGATTAAAATGTTGAGAAACACTAGTACGTTTAAAGTGTTTGATTAAAGTGTTGAGAAACACTAGTATGATGTTTGTTACAAGTAGGTGGTGTTCAAGACACACAATTGTTTGTGATAGTGACATTTTGATGCAAGTATTGAGAAATAATTTTTTGAGAGGCAAACCATCCTAGATAGGAACCTAGCACAACCTATCAAATGCAAACTGAACATGCTATCAAAGATGCCCCCAATGCAGAATGACTATTCCTAAGATGCAAATGCAGATAAATCTTGGGAAAGGATATGACATTTGTAAGGAATCAGAGTCAACCAATAGCTCAGGTGTGATCGTGAAGGATTAGTATTAGAAATGCATTGATAGATGGAGCAAGAGTATAAGTGATGCCTGTTTACCAGGTTTTCACCACTTGGTAAAGCTTTTTATTTTTGCTACCAAGACGTCTATTTTCCAGGTTTTCGCTAAGACACTTTTCTCTTTTTCAATTTTTTTGTTCTTTTTTCTCTTTTTTATTTTTTTTTGTTAGTATCAAGGCACCTATTGGCCAGGTTTTCACCAAGGATACCCTTTTTCAGGACTTTTTCCATTGTTTTTGGATTTCTTCAGGATCAATTTTTTTTTTGGTATTTTCTAAAAATGTTCACTGCATGGGCTCTGCTAGCCAGATGTCAAACGTAGAACCACTTCAAATGTAGAGTATTAATGGGGTCAAGAAGAACATCTCCCTTAGGTGTAGCTAACTGATACACTCCAGTCCCAAAGGTTGCAGTAATGACATAAGGCCCCAGCTAGTTGGGTTCAAACTTTCCTTTTTGTTCTCTATTTGGCTGGTTTTTAGGATTCTCTTTTAGAACGAGATCTCCAACTTGAAATTGTCACGGTTTGACCTTCTTATTGTACCCTTTTGACATTCATTTTTGGTACACTTTGAGATGATTGAACACTTGTTGTTTAGACTTATCAAGGAGTTCTAGTGCATTAACCCTATCAATGCGGTATTGTTCATCTGTAACAAGACCTTGGAGAGATACCCACAAAGATAAAATTTCTACTTCAATAGGTAGCACTACTTCTCTGCCATAGACTAGGTAAAATGGAGTGGCTCTAGTTGGTGTTCTAATACTTGTTCTGTAGGCCCATAGTGCTGGATTTAGTTGCAAATAGCAGTCTCTGCCAAACTTACTCATAGTTCTATGTAATATTTTAAGAATGTTCTTGTTTGATGTCTCAGCTTGTCCATTACCTTGAGGATAATAAATTGAAGAACAATGTTAGGTTATATGAAACTGTGTGCAAAGGTCTTCGATGTCTTCATTTTTAAACTAACCCCCATTGTCTATTACAATAGAAGAGGGTATCCCATACCTACAAATAATGTAGTTCAAGATTAATATAGCCACCTGTTTGCTAGTGGCTTTGATTAGCAGCATGGCCTCGACCCACTTAGTGAAATACTCAGTGGCTGTAATGATGTACTTGTTTCCACTTAAATAATTAGGATAAATTTGTCCAACCAAATCAAAGGCCCATTGCTGAAACGGCCAATGTGTTATAAATGGTATGAGTTCTCTACCAGAAGCATGGATGATATTTCCATGTGTTTGACATTTGTGACATGTTTTTGAAAATAGAACAACATCTTTTTATATTGTGGGCCATAGTAACCAACTCTTAGTAATTTTTTAGCTAATGAAAATCCATTTGAGTGAGATCCACATACACCTTTGTGAACCTCTTTTAATGCATGATCAGACTCCTCTTGTTCTAAACATCTAAGAAGTGTACCATCGAGACATCATCTATATAAGTTATTAGTACTAAGGACATAACGCGATGTTGTCCTAATTAAGGCTCATTTTTCATTCCTTGATAGGCCATTGGGTATAGTTTGGTTAGTAAGATAGTCAATGAGTTTGGCATACCGGGATTGTTCTTGGGTGTTCAAAGCATAAATTACTTGGGATGCAGGTGTATCCAAGGCTGAATAGGATAATTCTCCCACCAAGAAGTCATAGCAGAATTGATGTTCTTCTATTTGTAACATGGATGTCAGTGTAGCCATAGCATCTACAGCTTTGTTTTCTATTCTTGGTATTTGCTGGAATGTGATGAAGATAAAGTAATTTTTCAGGTCTTCAACTAGTTTTTTGTAAGGCATTAATTTATCATCTTCAGTATAATAATCTCCATTTACTTGGTTAATAATGAGCTGGGAATCACCATACAATGTAACTCTATGATCTTCCATTCCATAGCTAGCTTGAGACCATTCACCAATGCTTCATATTCAAAAATGTTATTTGTTCATGGAAACATTAGTTTATATGCTTTGGGTATCTTTTAACCTTGAGGAGTGATGAATAGAACCCCTGCTCTAGATCCTTGTTGCGTGAAAGAGCCATCAAAATACATCTTCCATGGATGTTCAGTTAGATGCATGATTATTTCATCAGTAAATTCAATTATTAAAGATGCGTCATCATGCAAGGGTGAATCAACTAATTGATCTACTAGGACTTGTCCTTTAATAGCCCTTTTGTACACATACCCAATATCAAATTTGCTTAGAATTAGGACCCACTTTGCTAGCCTTCCTATTAATGTTGTTTTGCTTAAGAGATATTTAAGAGGATCTATCCTTGCAATAAGATTTACTATATGGGACAACATATAGTGTCTCAATTTTTGTGATGCAAAGACAATTGCTAAGAAAGATTTTTCAATTATACTATAATTGAGTTCATAAGACACCATGGTTCTGCTGATATAGTAGATTGCTCTTTCATTTTTACTTTCATCCTCTTGTGCTAGCAATACTCCTAGCGATGTAGCCATAGCTGAGATATATAGGAGTAATGACTTTCCATGAATAGGTGCCATGAGAATGGGATGAGTAGCTAAGTAATCCTTTAATTCTTTGAAGTTGTTTTCACAATGCTTGTCCCATTTGAAGGTAATACCTTTATGTAGCAATTTAGTAAAAGGTTGTGCTTTGTCTGCTAGTTGTGACATAAATCTCCTGACAGATTGGAATCTTCCTTGCAGCATCCTCATTTGTCTAATATTGCACGAAGGTGACATTTCCAGTATAGATTTTACTTTTTCAAGGTCTACCTCAATTCCTTTTGTTGATACAATAAATCCTAGTAGTTTCCCTGATTGTACTCCAAAGGCACATTTTTTAGATTAAGCCTGAGTTGAAATTATTCCATGAAATCTAGCATCTTTCTTAGGACTTCAATATGAGTAGTCCTTATTTTTGACTTGGCTAAGGTATCGTCCATGTAGTCCTCCATGTCCTTATGTATCATATCATGGAAGATGGTTGTCATAGCTCTTTGGTATGTAGCGCCAGTATCTTTAATCCAAATGGCATGAAGTTCCAGCAAAATATTCCCCATGCACATGTGAATGTTGTCTTCTCTTGGTCCTCAGGAGAAATATTAATCTAGTTATAGCTTGAGATTCCATCCATGAGTGAGTACATCTGATAGCCTATTGTTAGATCTATAATAATATCAATGTTCGGTAGTGGGAAATCATCTTTAGGACATGCTTTGTTTAAGTCCCTAAATTCTGTGAAAATCTTGATAGATTTATCTATTTTAGATAATGGTACCACTTTAGAAATCCATCCCGCGTAAGTGATGACTCTTATGAATCCAATTTTCAATAGTCTTTCCAGCTCTGCTTTCACTAGTAATGCAACATGAGGATTCATCTTTCTTAATTTTTGTTTCATAGCTTTGATCCCAGGAGCTATAGATAAATGATGCATTATTGATGAAGGATCAAGTCCATGCATATCAGTGTAAGACCATGCAAAGTTGATCTTTTTCTCTTCCAGGAACTCAGTGAATTGTATCTTTTCCTCTTCTAATAAGGATTGTTCCAAGTGAACAAATTAAGGATCTTATGTTGTTCCCAATTTAACTGGTTGTGTTGGTTCTATCGAAACTGAAGATCTTTCTTGAAGGTTCTCAGGGAGGATATCAAGAATCTCATCTTTTGGCGCCTCTGGGAGGTTTTCACCATCAGATACATCTTTTATTTTTACCTTTTTAGAATTTGATACTGCTAGAATGTGGTTTTCACCATAATTTATTTTCTTCTTTTTATTCTTCAATTTGTGACTAAGAAACTTGATATCCTCCTCTGTCATATTCATGCTCCTTACATTGGTGGAAGAAGAATAAGGTTCAAAAGTATTTAGGTAACAAGCCAAAGTGTAGTCATTAGGAAAGTTCATGATAGGAGTAGGATCTAAATTAGTCCAATCAATTAAGTCAAGGTTTATCAAGGATAATGATTCAGAGTTTGGTAAGGACAACATCATGTCAGCATCAAAACTATTAACTGACAAGACATGTTCTATTAAGTCAACTTCTACATCATTTAGATCATCAAGAGTTGAATCATCATTAATAGGGTTGTTGTTAGTAATATGTAGACCTATCTCTAGTGAATCATCAGTTGATATTTCTTCTTCTTCTCTCATTAAATTGGAACTCATAGCTTGTATCCTTTGAATGTCCTCTAGACCTAGTAAAACACCAGTATCTCCATCAAAAAATCTAGGTAGTGGTATCTCATCTGATTATGGAACAACAACAGTGTTTGGGAAAGTGTTAGAACTCTCTCCTCTCTCTAATAGAGATGAAAATTTGTGAATCACATATACCTCAATGTCCATAGTAGCATCAGACAGGTTATCCCATTCATAATTTGATACTGCCACAATGTGATTTTCACCATAATTTCTTTTCTTCTTTTTATTTTTCAATTTGTGACTAAGAAACTTGATATCCTCCTCTATCATATTCACGCTCCTTACATTGGTGGAAGAAGAATAAGGTTCAAAAGCATTTAGGTAACAAGCCAAAGTGTATTCATTAGGAAAGTTCATGATAGGAGTAGGATCTAAATTAGTCCAATCAATTAAGTCAAGGTTTATCAAGGATAATGATTCAGAGTTTGGTAAGGACAACATCACGTCAGCATCAAAACTATTAACTGACAAGACATGTTCTATTAAGTCAACTTCTACATCATTTAGATCATCAAGAGTTGAATCGTCATTAATAGGGTTTTTGTTAGTAATATGTAGACCTAACTCTAGTGACTCGTCAGTTGAGATTTCTTCTTCTTCTCTCATTAAATTGGAACTCATAGCTTATATCCTTTGAATGTCCTCTAGACCTAGTAAAACACCAGTATCTCCATCAAAAAATCTAGGTAGTGGTATCTCATCTGATTCTGCAACAACAACAGTGTTAGGGGAAATGTTAGAACTCTCTCCTCTCTCTAATAGAGATGAAAATTTGTGAATCACATATACCTCAATGTCCATAGTAGCATCAGATAGGTTATCCCATTCATAATCATGTGATTCTATTATTTCATCATCAGGTTTGTTTAGAAACTCAGCAATAGTTACCTAATGTACCTTATTAGCCACTTGTAGATAAAAGTGAGGTAAGTCTAGGACATGTAAAATTATGACCAACTGCCCCCAGTTAGGATGTACATTTTTTTATTGGGGTATTTCTTCATGATTTTCTTCTATCAGTGGGACTTCTGGAGAATCTTCTATTGTTTCCTCTACTTCTTGGATAGTAGCTTGTGGTAATAAAGGGACATGAGTCTCTTGTTGTGCTACAAAGGTAGGTACATATCTTTCTCCTTGATATTCAAGATACTCTATACCAATATGTAATAATCTCTCATAGTTACATGGTTCTAATGTTGATTCTTCTTCTTCTTCATCATCACTTCCTTCATCAAAGATTGGACCATCTCTTAAAGTAGGGTTTTCAGAATTGTTATTGAAACCTAATCATGTTTTGTCTTTGGTGTTTCTGAATTCCATGTGTATAGGTTCAACAAGTCCTTTTCCTTTATCTCCTAAAGGTCCATTCCCTTTGTATCCCATTTGTTTGAGAAGGTCATATCCTTTATCATAATTTTATGGGGATATCTCTGCATGTTTTACCTCATTCTCTTTTGGTTCTCCTTTGTAAAGCCAAGCCAAGACTGCTTTATCTTCTTTTCAGCCTCTTGAGAAGTAGAGGCTCTAACCATACCAGTTGCTTTATGAATGTCTTATTATTTTGATGCCATAGGTGTGAAAGATGAGGAAGGTTTCCCATAAGATCTCGGAGACATGGGAATTTCTATCAATGATGGGGTCATGTCTAGCTTGTATTCTCCCATACTGGTTTCTTCAAGTTTTAGTGTCTTTCCAAAGCTTCTCATCACCATTTGTTTAGACATTTCAAGTACAGATTTTTTTGGGACTTCCTTATTATGAGGAACCATACTATATGTTTTGACATTGTTGCAAGTATAGCTTGAATCTGTAGGTATTGTTACTTCCACCCCATTATGTGGGAATTTGATGCATTGGTGGTAAGTAGATGGTACTGCTTGCATTTCATGTATCCAAGGTCTCCCTAATAAAATGTTATAGGACAATGGTAGATCAAGAACTTAATAGATCACATTTCATTCAATTCGTTCTATTATGATTGTTAGAACAATGAGTCCTTTGGATGATCTTTCTTCTTCATCATAAGCTTTGATAATTATCTTACTTCTTGAATCAGTGGTTTGTTCTGAAAGTCCCAAATTTTTTATTAGATTGAGAGTGCATATGTTCAACCCTGCATCACATCTCCATGTATCAATACATGTATGACATGAGATTTGTGAATCAAGACTTCAATATGTAGGGGTTGGTTATGCGGATGATTCAATGATTTGTCATCTTCTTCTGAAAAATATATGTAATGTGGATCTGATATATGATTAACCAATGCCTGGAATTTGTCTACTTCAATGTATTTTGGAACATTTGTATAATGTAGGGCTTTATCAAGAACTTCCCTATGCACTGAAGAGATCTTTAGTAGCTCAAATATAAAAATTTGAGCTGGGGTTCTTTGTAGTTGATCTACCAAGTTATAGTTTGTGGATGGGATTGTAACTATTTGTCTTGCTTCTGTTGGTTTGATAATTGTGACAAAAGGTACTTTAGAGGATGTCACTTGTTTGGATGAGGATTGTGCTCCTTTGATTATGACTTGTGCTTGGCTTTGAGTCACCGTGTTTGATTGTATTGATGCGTCTTTAGCACCTTTAATAGTGATCACATTGATTTATTCACTTTTAATGTCCAACATGTTGATCACATTGTCATTATTGGCGTAGGTGTAATTTACTTTGTTTCCTTTTACTTTAGAAGCTTCCCCTTTTTCATAGTTAGAGAAGGGTTTTTTAAATGTCATATGGTCTTCGTTAGTGGTATGTCCTTCCACTTTGATTTTTCCTCCTTCAATAAGGTCTTGTATAACATGTTTAAGCTTAACATAGTTATTAGTCTTATGTCCCTTGTTTTTATGAAAGACACAATAAGAATTGCCATCCCACCATCTTGGTTTAACTTCTAGTTCCCAAGATTTTTAATCGGAATTGTGAGGACTTTATTATCCAAGAGTGTCTTCAAAACTGTCTTAAGAGGTTCTCCCAATGGAGTAAATGTTTTTTGAGGTCTAGTCCATGGTTTTCTCTTGTTATTTTAATTGTCTGCTCTTGGTATTGTGGTTGTTACCTTAGATTCTTTGTTTTCTTGTAAGTTGTTTGTTAGATTGAACACTACTAGTTTAGGATTAGCATTGGATGTGTCTACCACTCCATCATTAACAATGTTCTTATTTTGTTTCCACCATTTAGGCTTGTTTTTATAGTTGGTAGATTTGTTATCACTTTGGAGTGTGATTTCTCCTTTCTTAAACATGACATCTTTAGCACAGATGGAATTCTTGATCATCCTATCAAAGCTTGGTGAATCTTGCATTTGCAATGCATAGTTCATCTCGGGTACCAAGTTGTTAATAAAGATTTCCATCTTTTCTGATTCAGGCATTGCTCTTGAATACCTAGAAAATATTTTCCTCCACCTTTGTAAAAAGTGTGTAAAGGATTCACTGGTTCATTTCTTTGTGTTACATAGGTCCATCATGGTTATGTTATGTTGTAAATTATAGGAGTAATGTTGGAAAAAATGCTGAATTAACTCCTCAAAAGACTTCACACTTGGTGTGAGTTTGGAGAACCACTCCATAGAATTTCCACCTAAACTTCTCGTAAATAGCCTCATTATGTATGTAGGTTCATGCATGTACTCAATACTTAGAGCACAAAACTCTCTCCCATGGTCATGTGGATCCATCTCTCCCATATACTTGTCATATTTGGGTCTTTCCATGTTGGGAGGAAATGGAACCATGTTGATACTCTTGTCAAAAGGAAATGGACATATGTGGTCCAAAGAGTATTTTTTTGTTGGTTTGACCTTTTCTTGCTTAAGTGTTGCAAGTTCAGCTTGCATCAAGGTCAATTATTTGGTGAGAATGGAAATAGGTTTTGGTACCTCTTTCTCCTTTAGTGTCTCAACATCATATTCTTTAGGGAGTTTGACTCCAAGAGATACTATATGTAGGAAGTACTTTTTCTTGTCTTCACAATGATTCTTTCCAATGTCCTTTAGAATTTTCTACTTTGTTTGAGTTTTTTGTACTCTTCCTCGGGTACGTCTCCATCACTATCCAAGTCAAACAAAGGATGGGTGATGTGTTGTTCTTCTTCACTAATGTTTTCTTGATCTTTTTGGTTTTGTCCATTGTTGTACTCCTCAAAAGCTCTACTCTATTCTTGATGAGGAGAGCCCATTGCGGGTGAGTCTTGATTGAATAGGGGATTACATGATGTCTCTCCTTGATGATATTTTATTAATATAGGAGGTACTTCTGATTCATCAGCAAGATACTTTTTGTGTCTTGTGTTAACCATGAAAGTTGGATCTCAACTTTGTCAAAGTTTTCCAATGGTGTCAAATAGAGTCTCAAATTGTCCAAGTAAGTGTGTCCAAGCAAAATTTTGTTTGTGTTTGGTGAAAGTAAATGACTTCAGCATGAGAGGGTTATAATTCCCTGATAGTGAGCTAAGAATTAAGAGGTTTTTAGATATGAAAAGACCACACGTTTTGAGATAAATTATGAGAGTCCAAGAGGACATGCAAGGTAGACTCCTAAGAAAGCTATGAAACAACAATAGGTGGGCCAACAAAAGAAATAGGACCATACTAAAGAGCCAAAAGGGTATCCAAAAGTACTAAATTTATCTAAGAAACACTTGTGTATGGGCCCACTATCCTAGATGTGACTCCCTAAATGCAAGGCTTGATTTTCCAGATGCGATCTTTTGCTAAACCAAATGCGAGCTTTGATTCCCTGGATGCAAACAAGTGTCTTGTATGTGAGCCAAGTTTGACCAAAAGAGATGAAATACCCTAGATGTGAGCTAGTGAAACCAGATGTGAGCTAAGACAGACCAAAAACGAGCCTCTGATAGTTTTGTTATTTTTGTCAGATTTGTCTTGAAATACATGAAGTTTTGTCTGATAGCAGAGGTTTTCTGAGACTTTACAATGAGTTGTAAACAACATGTATGTCAGGGAATGAAAATTATTGCTTTTTTTTGGAGTTATCTTTTTAGTGAGTCTTTTGGACATAATAAGTAATGTTCTTTTGTTAAGGGTGATCAAACACTTTCCCTATTACCTAATTTCTAACCATAGAATGAAAATCTTTTCTCATAGACTCAGGTACACACTCACATGCTAATTTGAATATGACCATCACCAAGCACACAATGGCTCTAGTCATGATGTCATATTAGCCAAATCCAAATGCAAGTGAGGGAACGAAATGATGAGTATCTTGGGGCAATTACTATTTGCCTTGCACAAAGATTATCACCCTTTCGAAGATAAATCAAGATTTTTTTTACTACAAGTATTTATTATGTTGAGGAATCCATTCACAATCATCTCCCATAGAATTTCACAAGGAAAAATTGAGGCGTATATCCCTAGGAGTACTCAAATGTGTGTAGTATCACAAGAAAGATTCAAGTGGCTTCACTCTACACACACTCAAGCATGTTCAAGGAATGATGTCAAAATTCTAGGAATAAAACAGACTACGTCTTTCAAGGCTTTGGCCTACAAGGAAGTGTATTGATTATAGTGAGTTGGAAGGGTTGGCATATAATTTCCTCACTTGGGTCGTCCAAGGAGATTTTTTCCTCAACTGGTAGGCCCTCTAATGTTTTTGAAAGCAATGAAAAGGATTGGCGAGATTAGGAGTCTAGATTTCTGATTCTTCAAAAGAAGAAGAGAATACTCTCCTCTTCCATGCCATTTTCTCCCACAAACACACCAAAAATTTTCATTTCCTCAAACTAATTCACTCAAAACTCCCATGACAAGTCTTTGATTCCTCCACTTGGAAAGATGAGAAAATCCTCTATTGAGACTAAGTAGTAAGCTTAAGTTTGACTTTAAGTTCCTATTTTAAGAAAGCACAAAGCATTTGGAAAGAAAATTTGTGTTTTTCAATTTCCCCAAATTAGGTGATTTTCTTGTTCATTTACTTTTCCCAAAATTAGACAATGAATTTTCTTTGTTCAAATTTCCACAAGATTTAGTGCTTTTCTTTGTTCAATTACTCTCCAAAAAGAATTATACAATGTGCTTGTTCATTTAACCACAAGATTTAATTATTTGATTGTTCAATTATTATCCCCAAAAGAATTAAACAATGTGAGTTTGCCTTGTTCAATTTACTCCAAATTCTTCTCAAATATTAAATTGGCTTTTGAGTTTTTGATTTTCCTTAAAGGAAAAGAGCATAATCCTCTGGTTAATTTAGTAAGTGATTGGAAAATGTAATTAGTTTTAAAGCTTTGAACAAATTAAATCAAATTGAACAATCCTACAACCTGCAAACCACAAGTTAGTAGTTACTTTCCACCTTTTTGAGAAAAAAGGCTTTGACAGCAACCTACAATCAATTGTAAGGTTGTTTAAAGGACAAAAATAGACAAGGTCAAAAGATTAGTGGTTATACCTTTCAATTTGGAAATCAAATAACTAGATGTGATTTCCTTTCCTAGATGTGAGCCTAGATATCCTGTATGTGAGGCCCTTTCCAGAATGTGATGCTTTGCGCAAAAGGTGATACATAATCTTACTAGATACAATCCTTTACCAAATGCGATATGTAAATCACCAAATGTGAGTTTAGAAACCCAGGATGTGATCTGATTTCCCATATGCAAGGCCCTTTCCTGAATGCGAGCCTTGTTCAACTAAAGGTGACTCTGAACCTAGAAACAAAGAACCAAAATCAGTCAAAATTGATTAGAAAATGAGGTAAAATCCAAGGATTTGTCCTATGGTGGGCACCAAAAATGTGTGTGTATTTTGTGGATCTACTAGCTACAACACAACACTTCAATATGTCATTTAATTATTGAAATAACATGAAATATCAAAGGAAAGGCACATATATATCACTAAAATTGACATATTGCTCCCTATCTAAGAAGAGTATGAAATATGCAATAATTTCCCTCAGATTATGCATAAAGCAGTGACAACATCATGCTTGGAATGGAAGATTTAATCTAAATGCAAGCTAAAATTCTCAATCAAAGTTCATTTTAGAGCTCCAATTGAAAGATTATAACAATGCTAAAAGTTAGAGCTAAAATGCAATAGAAATCTCTAAGAATATGAGCAGCATAAGTTTGCAAATGAATTCTAAAATTAGGGGCCCATTGAGCTCAAAATTCATTCCATTTATAGAAGAATTTGAGGAATAAGAGGTTAGGATTGAAAGTTGAAGAGAGGTGGAGATTGAATCTTTGGTGATCCATGTAAGGTGATCCAAGTGATTTAACTCGCATTGGATAGGGAATTGACTTTCCCTTTTGCAAATGAGGAGTTGTAATTAGGATTTATTTAATTCATTTTAATTAATTACTTTAGCCATGTATTTGATTGTTTTTTTATTTAATTTAATTTATTTGATTTAATTGGTTAAGGTAATTAATGTAATTTAGTGATTAGATCACTTAGGAGATTAAATTTGATTTAAATGAATTATGTCAATTAATTAAAGAAATGTCTTGACATAATTAGGGGTATGATCACACTTAAGGAAAATAGGTTATATGGTCAGAACATACCAAATTAGGGTGGTTACAACACCACTCTTTGCATTAACATGAAAAATTTCTCATTGTTTAGGGACAGGTTGTGTTCTTGACATCTGATCAGCAATTTTTCCAAGTTCTTCAAAGCTTCTTTAAAAGTAACACCAAATGTGGTGAAATCGTCCATATATATTTCCATGCAATCATGTTATATATCAACAAAAATGTTAATTAAAACCCTTTGGAAAGTGGTTGGTGCATTACATAAACCAAAAAGTAATGCAGAATATGCACATGTTCCCCAAGGACATGTAAATGTTGTCTTTTCTTGATCCTTTGGAGCAATGCTAATCTGATTATATATGTTGTATCCATCAAGAAAAGAGAAGTACCTTTTACCAGCTAAAGTATCTAGAACTTGATCAATGAATGGCAAGGGAAAAGTATATTTCTTTGTTGCATTGTTCATTTCTCTATAATCTACACATATTCTTCATTTACCCCCCTTTTTAGGGACTATTAACAAAGGTGAAACCCATTTACTATATGAGATTGGATAAATAAAACTAGCATCCAACAACTTTTGCAACTCAGTCTTTACAATTTCTCTTAAGGCTAGGTTAGTCCTTCTCTAAGGTTGGCAAAGTGGTAGAATTCCTTCGTTGATGTAAATTCTGTGTGTACACATTTTTGGGTTCAATCCTTTCATGTCTCCATACTCCCAAGAAAAATCTATTTCATGTTTACAAAGGAGTTGAGTTAACAATGCTAATTGTTGTGGTGGCAGTTTACTGTTTACATAAAGATTGTGGCCAGGAGAGAGCTCTACATTAGTTGTAAGCTCAAGCATTGATACTCAAGGTATTGGGCTTTTAGATATCTCATAGGGTAGTAATTGATGGATAATATGCAGTCCTACTAGGAAAACATAGTTCTCATAGGTAGACAACTACATAATAGAGCTTTCAGAAATATCTTTTTCTATGACATAGTCATTGGTAAGGATACTTTGAATCATATCATCATCTTCTTGTAATTTCTAGAATCATTGTCGGTGTAGCATCATTAGTTGAGGAACATAGTTTAGATCTTCTTCCTCATCTCCCAATTATGGCTAAATAGGAGTAGTCAAATCTAGTTGTGGTTAGGCAGGAAGATATAATGCTAATTTCTTGATTGCTTGGCCAATTGATATTGTCATGTTACCTAATCCGCAACTGATATTAGCATCAATTGTGGCTAACCAAGGTTTTCCAAGGATAACTGGATAACCAACAAAATTGACCTTAGGTGATAGTATCAAGAAGTCAACAGGATATTCCCAGGAATCCAATGTGACTACTATATCTTCTATTATGCCATATGGGGTGACAGTTGAACTATTTGCAAGTTGCAAGATTGTTGGAGTGGTCCTTATTCCCTATATATTCAATCTATGCATGGTATCTTTATTCATAACATTTATAGTTGCTCCCAAATCTACTAGATCATTCTTCACAGACTGGCCATTAATTATAATATCAAAAACTGGGCTTCCAGGGTCGGAGTACTTTGGAATGACTATCTTTCCCAACATAATATCTGCAAGTTGACCTATAACATGTATTATTTGGGGATATTTTTCGTTATGTCTAGGTTTTATGAGGCAAGCTTACTTAATGACTTTCCCATAAAGAGGAACATCTTTAATAGCTTGAAACAATGGAATCTGGATATGCATGTTTTTCAATTGGTCAAGGATGTCAAATGGTGTTTCTTCCTGGGGTATAGGTTTTTCCATACTAAGCCTTTGAGGAAAAGGAGGATTAACTCAGGTGCTAACATCAGTTGGACTTGAGATATTATCTGGTGTGACATTATTTTGCAATGTAGTTTCTGGAAGTGGTGTTGATGATGCATGAAGGTTTGGAACTTCTGTTATAACATGAGATTCTAGTGTAGGTGGGGTAGTACAAGATCTCAACTGAATATCAGTTATTTCAAATGCATAGGTAGGGTACAGTTGAGCATCACTAGCGTACATTGGTTTCTATTGTTTCTTGTTGTTAGGATTGGGTTGTGGCTGAGCAGGTAATTTTGTTGGCCTTGGAGTAGGACTTGTGGCTGCAGGAGGTGGCATTATTGTAGGTTGAGATACTGGAGGTGGTAAGGGTTGATAACCAGGATTTTGATTAGGCAATTTTTGAGGTTCTCTCCACTAGTTATATGGTTTTGAATTCCCTTGTGGTGGCTGCCATTGATTTTGAGGTTGGGGCCATTGGGTTTTCTATGGGTTAAACCATTGGTTCTGCTAAGTATTAGGCCAGGTATTATTCTGAGCAGGTTAGGAGTACTGAGAAAGATTTTGGAAATTCTGGTTATGACATTGGTTATTATAAGGATTATAAAATTGCAAAGGGTCCTGAGACATACCTTGTCTTGAAGCCCATGTTCGACGTTGAGAAACAAAGAAAACTTGCTCATCCTCTCCTATTTTCATGTACTCAGTATGAAGGTGTTGGTTCTCCAAATTTGCCACGTGTTTGCACCCACAATCTTTATTTTTCTTACGACAGTGAGGAAAAATTCATCTAGTTGTGCTTCAACATTTGCACACTTCTTTTTGGCATTCATTGTATCTAGGTGTTTAGCAACATCATTTATAATGTCTTGCTTGAAATCTGACAGTGGGTTTGATATTTCTATCTTAGAAATGTTCGAGCTAGTCCCCTTAGCAAGTGTGGATCGAAATCCTCTGCCCTTCTTTACGGTTGATATTGAATAATTGAGGCATATTTTCTTAAGATAGCCCCAAGAATATTGAGATATATCTCCTCCAGCCATAAGGTCCAGTGCTTCAAGGCAGTTATCATTTACTCCCCTCAAGAAAATGAGTTTTTGTGAATCCTCCTCTAGCACATGTTATGGATTCTTCTACAAGTTGTGAAAGAAGTGTGAAACGTAATATTCCATAGTTTCATCTTCCTTTTGTGACATTCAAAAAATTTCATCTCCTCTTAAGTCACCCCCCTTACAATACTCTTTGTGTTTTTAGCTAAAATAGAGTCTGCATCTCATCCCAGCTGGTTGCTCAATCAACTCCTAATCCCATAAACCATCTTAGATTTGACTCCTTCAATGTTGTTGGAAACAACTTGACTTTGTGAACATCAGTGTTGTAGTCAAGGCTTTGACAAAGAATGTCAAACTCAAACAAAAGGGTGTCAGGGTTTTCAATTATTAGGCCATAGAACTTTGGGATTGTGACAGTAGGTATGTTTTAGAGGTTAGCATTATTGATAAGGATAGGAATAGGAAATGGAAAAGTAGGTTGTGCCATTACTAGAGGTATTTGGAAATGAATTTGCTTCTGGAAAGGAACATTAGCCACTGGATTATGAATGATAGGTGCACTTGGAGTGGAGTTATCAAGAAAACTGGACAAAATTTCAGCAAAAGGTTGAAGATCAACTGGATCAAAAGGATCTACTTCAGATGAAGATGTTCTAGAAAATTCAGGACTTGCATTGACAAAAGGTAATTCAAATTCTTCAAATTCTTCATTTAGATTAGCAGATTCTCTTGGAAGGAATCTGCCATGTACATCTCATCTTCTTCCTCTTTGATGCATGCAAGTAATTATGTAAACTTGTGAAGCAAGTTCAGGATTGCAAACTATTATCTAGAAAATAGGAAACTATCTTAAAAAATGAAAAATAACTCAATAAGGTTCTGAGATTGACACCATCCTTGATAATGGCGCCAAAAATGAATAGCCCCACAATAGGTAATACTAATCATGCCAAAGCTTCTCCTAGGAATAGTGTATTCAAACTAAGGATTATTTTCCCTATCATGAAGTGCATTTGAATTTTCAACCCAAGGACATGTACTTGAAATGGGAAAACATGATTTGTGCACGGTCTATCAAAGATTCATATCACTTAAGCTGCAGGAAGGAAAAATAGATGAAAGAGACCTACATTGTTGCTACAGGAAAGTAAACACACACAACTACTTAATGAAATTAATATTGAAAATTGTAATCTCAACTTCAACCTATCCTATCAACCCAAAGCACTCACTATAATTTTCCCTATAAGTGTTGCAGAACATACATGAGTTATAATGCTGCAGGAGAAAACAATAAATTCTACTTGAAATGTTGTAAATGTTGAAAGAAACTTAAACTAATCTACTCTAATCCACCTTCCAAGTGGGCCCCCTTGGTTGGCTTCTGCTAACTACTAACACAAAATATAACTCAAAATCACTCCTTCATTATATTTTCAGAAAACTGATTACATCATGGTGAAACAATGCACGAAACTAAAAGAGTAACTTTGTTTCTAATTACAATAATGGTATTATCCCAAAACTTTAAAAACTACAATCTAACAATCATCTCCCTTATATAGAGGATTGATATTTATTTAAAATAGAAAGATAAGGTATGACTAATTCTTGACATAAATAAAGGAGAATGTAACAGCCCATGACAGAATATCATAAAGAATGGATAACCGCTTCAACAAAGTATTTGACCACAGAGAAAATATAGCATAGTTGTGTTATATTTCTTGAAATGATAGTTCCTTCAATTTAGCAGGCATATCCTACAGTGTTATAACAGTTCTCCTCATCACAGCTGGGACTACATCATTTCCTTATTAATGTTGTCGATCCACTCTCAAGCCACTCCTTTTTCCTAGCAAATTAGTAGCGCATGCATATACATTCAAGTAAACTATTAAGATTTATCCAAATATTAGAACATACATTCAAAAAATTATATGAAATATTGTGGCATATATATAGTATTTAGCAAAGTATGTCACTACTATCTACTCATAGGTTTTGGTGGTTTTGGTTGTACTTATAGCATGATCATATGTTCAAGTACTTAAAAGTTTCACAAGTATTTTGGAAATATCTTAAAACATAGTATAAAATCTATATAAAATAGAGATAAATTATTTCCCCATCAACAAGGGCAGTGGTTGGTTAATCATATAAGAAAAAACAAAAAAATAGAATGAACTATGGAAACCCTCCATTTCAAGAAAACTAAGGGTCTTCCTCTCCATCCCCATCTGAGAAGAATCATTTGGAGAGGATAATATCTGAGAATTTTTTGAGCCACGTGTAGTCCGTCTCCTCCACATCATCAAGGTGAAACCACTTTTGCAGGCAGTCCCTCCCAAGTCGCGCCCACTTCCAATGTTGCATTAGCTACCTTTCATTAATGTTCAGTAGGAAGGGTTGCCTTTGTTGATCTCCAATTCATGTTGTCTATTAGTGTCACACACTTAGTCATTATCAAGGCAGGTTGGTTGGTCATCACTGTGACTGAGCCATCCTACTAAGGTCAAGCTTGTGTAAATATCATGTATGGACCGAGCAATAGTTACCCTCAAGAAATTCAATGGTCGTTAGTACTTAGTAGTTACCGAGCAGTATAAATGTTGATTTCCATAAAATAGTTAGTGCTGAGTGACAACATATGGATAACGGTTTTGACCAAGCACTAGAGATTTCATATGCCAAGTAAGCCAGTTTTGGTATATGTGTTTGGAATGGCACAAACACTTAGGTAAACCATTTTGGCTGAATTATATGTATGATTTCATGATCGTTAAGATGCTTCAGGAGTTAATTACGTGTTATGACTAAGATCATTAATCCCTATGCAAGCATTGTAACCAATAAAAAAATAGGAATGCTTAAGCAGAAAAAGTGATGAATCTAGATCATTGATCTTGATCTAGAAGCTTCATCAATTATCTATATAAGGAAATTATCAAAACCCTAATTATACAAGCGGAGATACCAAAGAATAGATCACGTGTGTATGCAAAAGAAGCAATTTTTTGTATATCAGAAGAATAGATTAGGCATAGTGACCAGAAAGAGCAGTGAAGGATAGGACATAGTTATATAAGATTTTGAGATCAGATAAGAGTTGGAAAGAGGAAATCAGTTATCAACATTTGAAGTGCAAACCAAAGGATCAATTACTGATACATTCTAGCAAGTGAATCAAGTTAAATATCTTAACAGAGTGGTTCTAACAAACCTTTGTAAATCTCCTAACTATTGTGGGTCCACAGCACACACCCCATTTTAGGTCCTCTGACCATGGGGACCCCCTTTCTCTTTTGTCTTTTCCTCCTTTCGCCATGTCCACCCCTCAGAGAACCTAGTCAACCACCATAGATGACCGTCAAAACCCAACCATAGGAAAGGAGAACCCTTTTTCAGCCTTTTAGCCCTTTCAGCCTTTCAGAGGACTTGGGTCCTCCAAAATGACAAAATGGACGAAAGGCCAAAGACCAGGCCTTTCGGTGATTTCAGAGTTTGAAATCGCCGAAAGGCCAAAAGGTTCTTGGTCCTCCTTCAGAATTTTTGGCAATTCGATGTCCGAAACCCCAAAACTATTGACATAATCCTGTGGGTTATAAAAGGGGTAGCCTCAGTTTATCATTTCACTTTGCATTTTTATGTGTTTGAGCTCTAGCTTGCATTCCATCTGCTTCTCCTTGCCGACCGCCTCCTCTTCCAAGCTGCCTAGTTTCCCTCCCTTTGCTCGATCGATTAAGGTAGGCTCTCTTCGCTCTTCCTCGCTTGGTGCTTTCAGTTTTACTTAGGTTTAGGGTCTTTTCGGTGCCCCTAGTGCTTGTCTAGCCTAGGGCACTTCGTTTCATTGCCTTTTTGGGCTTCTGTGTCTTTGTGCGTCGACAAGGATGTCCCTCCCTATTGGCCCTAGGGTTTTTTGGTGTCATTAGGTCTAGGTTTAGGGTCTTGTGTTTTTGTCAGTCGCTGCACTTACCGCAAGTTTTCAGCCTTTGAAGGGCCAAAAATTGGATCTTCACTTTTTCCAAGTACGATTTCAGACATTTTGGCCTTTCAAATATTCAAAAGGTCCGAAAGTCTAAAAAGATGAAAGTGAAACCTCCGATCAATCCATCCAGGTTCTTCACAATGTTCGGATGATTTGGCATCCTTGAGAAAGCCCCTCCTCATTCGGTGTCTGAAACTTTGAAACCCCCAATGGACTTGGCCCTACCATATACCTGTTCGCACTTTCAGACTTTTTGGTCTCCTAACTAGTTTTTGGTGTCTGAAACCCTGAAAGGTCTGAAAGTGTGAAAACTTGCATTTTAACTATTTTTCAGCTCTCTTTACTTGCTTTCATAGTTTAAATTATTTTTCCTACTCAAATAAGCTACTGATATTTGTCTTTTCTTGCAGGAGTGACTGAACCCAAGATAACATCCCCAATGAAGTATCAATACAAGGGGAATCCCCCTAAATCAAAGGTGGGGAAAAAACACAATGAGATAAATGACACCAACATCGAGAATGTAGATTGGAATGAATCCCTGACTCAGTGCTCCCAACTGGTGAATAGATCCAAGGACTGTACCTCATTAGTCCTATCCGGGCTAGTAAATGCAGCTGCACACCCCATGGCTGTTTCATCTTAAGAATTCATAATCACCCTAGCTCATCATTATGATTTAGATAAGAGGGTGGTAGTAAACTCTAAGGACCAGGTGGTGCTAGACATTAGGCTGGATATAATTGAGGATGTCTTTCACCTTCACAAAGGCATAGACAAATTCTATGACTTTTATATTGAAAAGGAAACCAAGTGGTTTGGAAACAGGGAGAAAACCATAAATGAGATGATGAATAAGGAATACCTCAAGAAACCACTTCCCAAGAACAAACTGGACAAGATAGACCTCCAAAGAGGTTATATGAAGGATGATATCTAGGCAGCTATAAAAATGATAAGTAGGGCGTATGGGTTACCACAGTCCACCCAACTTGAGCACTGGATGATCCTATTGATAGAAAGGATCTGGGAATGGAAGGAAAGATTCAAATGGGGCACCATCATTAGTGATAATCTGGATGAGAAATTAACAACTGTAAAACATAACCCCAAGTTTTACATGAGCACTTACGTGGTGTATCTACTAGCTACACGGGTAGATTATCCTGGCCTCTCCAAGAGGGGAAGTCTGAATGATCCAAATGCATGGCCCCATCTTGTATACCCATAGCTGGTAAAAGGAGGAAACATGCTAGAGGATTCCCCGGATTACAGGATAGTCAATGATGCATTCATATTCGTAGTCATCTAATCTATTGAGGGTGACTTTGCTAAAAGGATGTAACAAGAGGCTATTGCTAAGGTAAGGGCCATTGGGGCCTATTTTATCCAGTTCAAGATGTTCACATATATCAGGATAGCTGGGTCAACATTGCAACCAAAGAAGTTGCCCAGGTACCCATCCGACTAGATAATCATATTGGAGATGGCTAGGCAGCTCGTGGATGCATACAAGCACATAAAACATAAGAATAAGCACTATTGGGACTTTCCCATCTCTTTGGGACCCTATACACTACAGGATATGAAGGTTTGCAAATCCCTTGCTTTTGAATGGGATGACTGTCCCTTACAGCTTTACAAGATAGTACGAGCCCACTTTGATCCTATAGGTACTTATAGCCATATCATCGACAAATTCTATGTACATGAGCCATATTTGGAAGATCATTGGATAAACTGTATAGATGATCATGAGGTCAGGATCTGAGATTACTATACAATGAACCTAGCTCTGGAAAAAGAGGTGTTGAAGGTTCCAATTTCCTTGAAGGTATGGGAATGTAATTCAGAGGAGGTCTTAGAAGACATTTACACAAAAGATAAGGTGTATGACCGACCGATCATGAACACCGAGGTGGACAAGGATGAAAATGATGACATAGACTTTAGGGAAAGGCACATGATAAAGACCACTATATCTTGGATCAAGAAGCCACACCGGATGAGTCCGATCTTGGTGAAAACATTAATGGATCCCTTCAGGAAAGTAGAGAAACAATGAGGAGAGAAGTCAACAACTCCTAAATATAAGAAAGCTCCCCCTCAGAAGCCAAGAATAGTGTATGGTCATGAACGACCATTGAATATGGCTCTAATCCAAGGCCCAGGAAAACTAGAATGACAGGCCATATTGACCCACCAGCTGGGTCATCACAACCCCAATCAAGAGAAGGCCCATCTACCTCTAGCCAATCTTCTCCCACCACTAAGAAGAAAACCTATAAGAGAAAGAAGAGTTATGAATCTCCGCAGTTAGAAAATTTAAAAGAAGAGCCTGAGGAAGAGGACGTAGGTGAGCCCTTAGTTTGGAAGACCAGGTTGCAAAAGGGGAGAGAAAAGGAGACTACTAAGAAACATAAAGAGGATCCCAAAGAATAGGATAATCCTTTGGATGCATTGAGATCAAATGAGTTCATGCTTTCTGATTTTGAAGGACTGGAAGGCTTTTTAGATCAGGGCCAAGATACACACACTGGGGGACCACCACTCATGCAACCCTAGGTATCCCTCACTCCACCACCTCTCAAACAACCTCAAGTATCCCTTATTCCTCCATCGGTCCAGTTCACCAATCCTCCGGTGAATGTTCCTACTCCAGTAGTAAGCTCCGATTATGCTCCAGGGCCCAAAACCCAAGACAGTGGGGTCACTCAAAGTTTAGTAACAGACAATGTAGCTGGAGGGAGTTTTTTTTTCACTCCACCACCCCACATACTTACTCCACCAACTTCCCTACCGACTCCAACACCTCCTCCTGCACCAACTCTGCCTCCGTCTACTACCACCATCTCCTCATCTCCCACTCCAATCATACCAACACTTGTTCCCTCAACATCAATCCCTCCAACATGTGCCACCTAGGTTTTTGGAGAAGCTGTGAGTGCTAAGGACACACCACCTTTCCATACCATGCTTTAGGCCATGATCGGTCTGAAGTCAAAGGTATTAATTGATACTTCCGATGAAGGATCCCAGGACAGAGAAGAGGATAACGTGGTAACTGAACAAGGAGAGAAAGAAGGAGGAAGAGAAGAAGGAGAAATGGATGTGGATGTTGAAGGGGAAGGAATGAAGGAAGGAGGGAATGAACAAGGAAAAGGGCAAGAAAAGGAATCAAAAAAAGAAAAAGAGCCAGAAATACAAAGCCTCACTTCGATCCTCCAGGTTTCACCATATGAACCTGTAACTACATCCGGTAAACCTACTTGGTTTACCAAGGAGATACAACCTAGGAGAAGAACCTACACCAATGAATTGGATGGAGAGGACACAAGTATGACATCGGTGATACAAGCTTTCCACCAGGCAGAAATCAATGCGCTTACAAAGATCATGTCATATGTAACTCAAGACACTAGGGGTCATTGGAAAGCCCAGATAGCTATCCCTCCCCCAAGAACTTCTTAGAAAAAAATTTCATCAGAAGGTTATACATTCAAGGATGTAGATTTGGGCGAACATACAAGAGAAGCGAGAAAAATACTAGTAGTTTTAAGGCTAAAGCATGCTCTAGGGTTCATGAATAAAGATGAAGAAACCATCAAAACTTTAACAGACCAAAATGAAGCCTTAAAAGGGTTCATACAAAAGATGTTGGGTCCCATTGACCCAAATCATTTAGAGGCTTCACTACAGGCCATTCTTGATACAAGGGCTACACCAGATTTTCCAACAGGTTTGACTCCCTCTTTTATCCAGGCAAGTGCTGATTTGATAAATGACTTCAAAAAATTTGGAGAGAAGGAAATCCCATCAATATTTAGGTCATACAGGACCATATTGGTTGAGGTTAATTCACTCATCAACCTGGTGGAAGATGACAGGGGTATGGATGCAGAGGTAGTTAAGTGGCAAGCAAATCTCCAAGATTTGGAGATAATTCAAAAGAAACGCTTCCAAATTTTGGTAAAAGTCTATGAGGGTGAAGAACTGGATAAATTTGAGACTTGGACCAAGAAAATGGCCAAGATAATTAAGGCCTACAAGAAACACTAGGCCCTTATAGATGAAAAGTGGGAGGAGGTAATAAAATGGATCAAAGATATAGATACCTTCTTCACAGGGGTCAGCCTCAACGTCTACCAAGATGAAACCCAATAAGCTTTACGTCCCTCCAAAAAGTGGTCCAACAATTTAGAGACATTCTGGCTAGAGTCAATACCAAGGAGGCCTTGCAGCAATTGTGCTACTTGAAAGAGGAAATACATAGAATTTCACAGCATGAAGAAGAGATCACGTTCTTCGCTTCTAAATTAACTATCTTTAGAAAGAAGTAAGAACGAAGGGTCACCAAGATAAAAAGGAAGGAGACCAATTTTGAAGAGGTTCAGGAAATAGTGCAGAGGCTTCGGGCAACTCACCCAGAGGTCTTTCCTGGATAAAGCTCCAAGGTCTAGTTTCTAGATAAGTGGGGCAAGATTTTCACACTTGGCCAAATTTATACTAAGGTGGAGTTTTCGGCCTTTCAGCCTCTGAAATTTTGTGTTTTTTTGGCTTCCCAAAGCAAGGAGTTTTTTGGCCTTTCGGCATTCAAAGATTTTGTCCTTTTGGTCTCCTCAAGTTTTTTCAGCCTTTCGGCCCATGACAGGTCCGAACGTCTTGGACCTCTGAGTTTGAAGATTTTGAAGAACACTTGAGAAAATTTAAAGGCATTAAAGTTTCGGGGTAGAGGTCGAGGTTCGAAAAATTGGGGGTTTCAGCGAGGTTACTTTTTCAGACACTAGTTAGACTCCAGATCATATCCATGGGCAACTTGAGTTCTTTTTGGAAGGACTTAAGGTTTCCTATCAGTTCCCACCACCAAAAATAGTTCCAGGTGAAGAATCCAAGAAGAACCCACCAAGATCAAGAAGAAGACTCCCAGTTCATAGAAGGAATTCTCCTCCTTTCTCTCTCTCCTCTTTGGCAGATTTTTCCCTCTTTGCATAAGCAGATGGATTGTAAATGGGTTTAAGAATCCATGTAAGTTACATAGTATTAGTTAGCAGTAGTTTTAATTGCAGCAAAGTTCTAGTTTTAGTTCTATTTCTTCAGTTTAGACTCTCTGATACCCTAACTCTGAAAATCAAAGTTTTAGATCAAAACTCTATATATTGTAATAAAAAAGCAATGTAAAGGGCCAAATTTTTAATACAATAAAGATCTACATTGGGTGCTTCATTCATGGTGTGTGAATTACTACTATCTATGTGAATTTATTGAATGTATGCTGGCATTATTTTTTATTTTCAGAGAGCCCTTTGTGTTATTGTGTTTCAAATTCGTGCTACTTTTAGTTGGAGTTTGCTGTCATATATCTACCTTGCTGTGATGAATGTGTGGAGGAGATCATCTTTGGGCTTAATGATAAATCTGTCTCATGGGTGCGCACATCTTAGTGGCTTTACAATTTGATAGATTTTGAATATCTTGCACGAGTGAATACGTCTTCTCTCCAAATGCTTGCATCCGTGGAGTAGTGAATTGTGACTTGGTCTGATTATGCTTTGTGGGTTGTTCCAAATATCTCCAGCATTTAATTCACAAGGAAGGGTTTACAGTGGTTTATGTCCTTAGGATTTCACTTTTCCCACAATTTTCTTTATTTCTTGTTACCCTTCCCTCTTTAAAATGTTGTCATTAATTCTGAAAATTACCATCTTAAAAACACAAAATTGCATTTTATTTACAACACCCATACTTGTTAAAATGGAAAATACCAAAAAAAAGAGAGAACTAACAATATTTTGTAGTTTGCGGTCTTGAACGTACCAACAAAGGCCTCCTCATGAAAAATCACATTTATCTTCAACTGAGTAACCAAGCAGGTTTTGACCCGACCTCGGAGAACCTTGGGAATAACTCTATTATTCTTTCAAGAGAGGAAATCGAATCTCTAGATCCTAGCAAGTTGGCTTGTGTTAAAACAACACTCAATAGAAGTGGCACTAGAAGGAGGGCCAAGAAGACCCAAAAGTTGGATAATATTGGATGTTTCTCTCCTGAGAGAGTCGAATGTGTGCTTAGATCATCTCCAAAAAGAGGCGAGTTCCTCAAACTCACTCAGCATCGAAGGGCTCGCAGCGACAAGGGAAAAGCAAAAGGTGAATCTTCTCATCACCTTGCCACACCTTGAGATCCTCTTGGATAGTCATTACACATCGCTGCCCCAACTACTACCGCAGCCATCAATCGAAATAAGAACTTGCCAAATCAACTTTTGCAACAACCTCGTTCGATGGCCTTTTTTGCCAGTGCAACAAGCTCACCTTTGAACTTTGTTGGGCAGCTCCATGAGTTACCCAAAAATCTGGATAATTTTTGTACATGATTCATATATGGAAAATCTAGGACAGTGGAAGAACAGTTCCATGCCTTCAAATAAATTTGCAACTGTAAAGAGATTTCTCACCAAGACATTGTCTGCTGCTTATTCCCATACACTTTGGGAGAGTTTGCATACAACTGGTACCTAAATTTCCCACGAGGATTTATCTCAGTGTGGAATGACTTTGAAACCAAATTCCTTAATCAATTCAAATTGTATGTCGATCCTGCGGTGACACATCACCAGTTCATAACCACAAGGAAGGATCCTAAGGAGCCCATTGCTATGTTTAATCATCATTTTCACAAAATGCATCAAAAAATGGAAGCTCCCTACACTATATGAGAGAAGATGAATTTGTGTTCCCTTTTTAGAGAGAGAGTGAGCCTGAATACTCTGAGGTGCATTCCTTCCAAAATGATCAATAAAACTCATACAACCTCCAGAGTAGAAAGGAACCCCTCACCGACAGCATACCTCTGAGAAAGCAACCAACTCCACCAGATCCTCGGGCTAGTAACAATCCCATAACTCCAAAAGGCCCAAATGCCCCCATACCTCCTATGATGAGTACATATGCTAGTTACCGAGGAATGGCCTGGTCAGGTGACAAGTATAGTGTAGTAGATGAACTCAAGAAAACTAAGGTGAACATCTCTATGTTCAAACTGTTGCAGGGCTGCCCATCTCAAAAGGAAGCCCTTTTAAGATCTTTGGACCATTCAAAACCTGACTTATTGACCAATGGCACCAGGGTGCCCACATCCAATGTTAACACATCTAAGGCATTCCCAGAAATATTCATGGATAGGATGGAGGTCCCACCATTCTTACTTAGCTTGCGAATGTTCGGGAAAAACCTACATAACTGCCTAATCGATTCAAGAGCCTCATGTAACATTATGCCCCTGTCAATTTGCCAAAAGTTGGGGATGGTGCCCCAAGTAATGAACCAGGTGGTCATACAATTAGACAAAACTAAGGTTAGAGTAATTGGTGTGCTCAAAGACATACACATTCAACTAGTCACAGATCCCCAGATACAAGAACGCATTGATATACACATAGTGGACATCCCTGAGACTTATGGGATGTTACTAAGCTGAGAATGGACTAAATGCTTAAGAGGATGGCTCTCTACAAATTTCACCCAGCTTTGGCTACCTTGGAGAGGTTTGAACAACCAAATAAAGATAGATTCAGAGCCAAAGCTGAAAAGGATGATCACCGAATACAACACCCTGAATGAAGTCTTGTTCACTCAAACCAATTTAGGCACTTACCGATTGGATGACATTTTCATGTTCCAAATCTGAGAGGGTGATGAATCAGACCATAGTCCCATCCAAGGTCTTCTAGAGCTAAAGATTGGCCATGACATCTTCCAAAGTTTCATCAATAGCACAATAGCTAGCCTACGACATATAGGCCAAGACACAGATCCCAATATTTTATTGCTACCTAGATACTACCAATTACATCAGGCTAGTCATTCCAAGTTTACATGCCCCAGTTCTCAAAAGTTACTGTCACAAGTGTTGGCTCAAATTGCCCAACCAAATGAGCCACCAGAAGCATAGATGATAAAAGGAGATGTACTTGGGATAGAAGATGGGAACAACGTTGCACCAGGTATGGACAACCTAGTCCTTGCAAATAGTCCACCTCAAGATCAAGACAGTGGGTCAGATCCAGAACATAGAAGCCTTGCCCTGAACATGCTTAGTGACTAGAGTACCTCGGATGATGGAGCATGTCCCCCTTACAAGGGAATACTGGAAGATGAAGACAATGAACTCCTCAAACCTAGGCATACTCAAAATATAGGGGAATCAACTTCTTCTGACAGCGATGGAGAGAGGGGCCAAAAACCAAGGACCAAGGATTTTTCTAAGTAAAGTTCAACCAGACCCAACCCTACTAAACCACCTCAGATATGGAAATTGTGCTTCAATGGTTCCAAATGTAAACAAGGAGTAGGTGTAGGAATTGAATTGATAAATCCAAGGGGTAAGTCTTTCTATGCTGCTTATAGACTATAGTTTCTTTGTACTAATAATGTGGTAGAATACGAAGTGCTAGTTCGCAGACTCCTCCTAGCTCACGAGAAAGGAATCAAGATCTTGATGGTGGAAGGATACTCACAATTGGTTGTCAAGAAGATCCGTAGCTAGTATACTTGCAATGATAAGAGGCTCTCAGCCTACCAAAATAGGGCATGGGATCTGATCAACGACTTTGACACTTTCAACATCAAAACCATCCTGAGAAGAAAGAATGTTGTTGCCGACACTGGCTATTTCAGCCAGCTCATTACATCCAATGGAGAAATCCAAACTAAAGAAATTATCAATTGAACTTGTTGCAGACCCAGCCATTCCAAAAAATATCACTAACTTTCAAGTCTTCCAAGATGATCAACATATCTTAGAGTTTATCATGTGCACTGGCGTGTTCAAAAAGAAGATCATCAACAAGGAGAAGAATGAGGAGGAAACAGTTGAACCTAAAGAGCCTGATGATTACAAAATCATAAACCTAAAAACCAATGCCATACCCAAGGGAATGGTAGAACTAGAGAGGATTTTTGACAGTGATAAGATTGTTATACGAAGATGCCCTGACATAACACCTAGCGACAAAGAATTTGACACCTACAACCTGGGCATGAAAGAAGAACCGAGAGAAGTCCATATCAGAAAGGTGGGAACCAAGGAAGAAAAGGAGAAAATTGTCTAGCTTCTCATTGAATATTGAGATGTCATAGCATGGAGCTATGAAGAATTAAATACATATGACACCTCAGTCATAGTTGACAACATCCCTTTGAAGCTAGATTCTAAGCCTTTCTGACAATGACAAAGACCCGTGAATCCCACTATGGAGCCCTTAATTCAGAAGGAAGTCCAGAAGCTACTCGATGCCAGGATCATCTTCCCGATTCAACATTCTACATGGGTTGCAAACCTAGTACCTATAAGGAAGAAGAATGGAGAAATCAGATTGTACATAAACTTCTGGAACCTCAACAAGTCCTCCCAAAAGGATAATTATCTGCTCCCATCTCTATACAAAGTGCTACAGAAGGTTAATGGATCTCAAATGATGTCATTCCTGGATGGCTACTCTGGGTATAATCAGGTGATGGTGCAGGAAGAGGATAGGTTGAAAACAACATTCACCACTAAATGGGGGACTTTCACCTATTGACGGATGCCTTTTGGGCTGATTAATGCTAGGGCCACTTTCCAGAGAGCAATGGACATAGAATTCAAAGGATTGGTTGGAAGGTGCATCATCATCTACATGGATGATCTCACGGTCTACTCAAAACTAAGAGCTGACCACATAAGTGACCTCAGAAAATGCCTCTAGAGGTGCAGAGAATTCAGGATCTCCCTTAACCCTAAGAAATGCGTGTTCGGGGTAACTGAAGGAAAGCTCCTGGGGCATATCATTTCTAAAAAGGGGATATCCATTGACCTTGAAAGGGTGGAGGCGATCCTGAAATTGACACCACCTCATAGCCATAAGGAACTAAAATCTTTCTTTGGAAAGATCAACTTCGTTAGAAAATTCATCAGTGACTTCACAGAAATAGTGAAACCATTGAATGACATGCTCAAGAAAGATGCCAAGATTGAATGGGCCCTCCTAGCCAAGAAGTCTTTCAAAGAGATTAAGACTACCATTGCCACGACACCAGTCCTAGCTAGTCCTGACTACACCATCCCTTTCAAGGTCTACTCTTTTGCATCAGAACACTCATGCATAGGCATTCTCACACGGAAGAAGAATAGTGAAGACAAAAGACCCATCACCTTTATGAGTTGCCATTTCAAAGATGCTAAGCTCAGATACCCAAACCTGGATAAATAATCATTTTCTCTTGTCAAGGCAGTGAAGATGTTTAGGCATTATATTTTGAGAAGTAAATTCATCGGGATAGTTCTGGACGTGGTGGTTAAATCCCTCCTAATGCAGAATGAGGTAGGAGAATGGAAAGGAAAATTGATGGCAATTCTCCAAGAGTTTGACCTAGAAATCTAGCCGATGAAGTTGGTAAGGGGCCAGGGCCTGACGAAGTTGATTTTTGAGTGTGAAGAAGGTATGGTCTACCAAACATGCACCGACCAAGGTGTGATCACAGATGTATGGTACCAAGACATAGTGTACTACCTATTGTAGAATCGCTGCCCTAAAGAAATGAACAGTTCCTAGAGAAGAGCCTTAAAGATCAAAAGCAGCTCTTACATGCTAAAGAGTGGACAACTCTACAAATGTAATTATGAGGGTTTGTACCTAAGGTGTTTGGATAGAACGGAGGAAAATAAAATACTAGTGGACTTTCATGATAAATACAGAATGAGACATGGATCGGCAGAAGCCACTGCTCACCAAATCATGAGGGTAGGATATTTTTGGCCTACAATATTTAAAGATACCAGTGAGCACGTGAGATCCTTCCACACTTGCCAAACTAGCGCAACTTGAGAGAGAAATCCAGCGATGCCCTTACAACCAGTCTATGAGGTACGCCCATTTGCCTAATGGGGTTTGGACTTTGCTAGAGTGATTAACCCCCCTTCATCTGTAGGACATAAGTTTATCTTGATAGCTACTGACTATTGCACACACTAGATGGAGGCACAAGCCTTGAATAATTGTACCACTAAGGTCATGACCAAATTCATGGAGGAGTGCATCATAACCAGGTTTGGGATGCCATTCTATCTGGTATGTGACAATGCCCCCTCTTTCTCTTTAGCCTCGCTCACACAATGGGCCTTCAAAAACTAGGTAATCCTCAAATTCTCTTCAAATTATTATCCGCAAGGCAATGGTGTAGCAGAGTCTACAAACAAAAATATGACTACAGTAATCAAACACCTCCTAGATGACAACCCCAAGGACTGGCACACAAAGCTAAAATATGCTTTATAGACTGATCACGTAAGGATCAAGAATGCTCTAGGGACGTCTCCATATCAACTAGTCTATGGCTTGCAACTGGTCTTTCCTATGAACCTAAAGATCCCAATTTTGAGATTCATGGACCAATACATAGGGGACGAAGATTGGGTACAAGTCAGACTAATGAATCTCCTAAAACTAGAGGAGAAATGAACTTTAGCCCTGGAACATTTATCAAAGCATCAGGCTGTAGTCAAAAGGTGGTTCAAAAAGAGGGCTACCATCAAAGCCTTCAGGATCTATGACCTTTTCCTCATGTGGGATAAAGCAAAAGAAAAGCCAGGCAGCCACACCAAGTTACAAAGACTGTGGATAGGCCCTTACCAAATATCAGAGATCCTGGGGGAGAACACTTTTAGGATTAGCACATTGGATGGAGAGTTGACCCCATTGCCAGTCAATGGGAAATTCCTCAAAAATTACTTTGGATCCTTAGTGGGACTGTCTTCTATCCCTTGTACCATAGTCACTTTTGTGTTTTTCCCTTTTTTCGTTGTTGTCCTCACCGTCAGTCCTTTCTTCCACTCATGTTTGTTCTTTTCTTTTATCGGGGCTTGTTTTGTTTTTGTTTTGGGTCAATGTGTTTTGGATCCAGTGCAAGGTGTTCTGGTCAAATTTCTCCAAGGATACATGTAGCGTAAGAGAACCTTCCCAAAAAGACAAAGTAGTGATGATTATCATTGACAAACAAGAAGGAGTTTGAATTTTGGTCATCCTGATCACAAGACACATTAAGGTACAACACCAGAGGGTGTTGGTTTCTAAGGCATTTTTCAGTTATAGCTAGCATGAGTGCATAGGTTTGAGTACCCACCGATCCCAGAACCCAAGTCCAAACTGAATGCAAAGGTAATAATGAAAGAAAGAAGAGCCCAAAAGGGAAAGCAAAAGAGACACTCAAAATAAAAGTGCCCCAAAGAGGTCATGAGTGAAGTATCCAGGAAGCACTGCCTAATCGTTCCTCGGATCAGAAAAAGAAAGAAGAAAAGAGGTTATGGACCTAAATGCATGGAACACACTAATGTCCAAGGCTTGATACATCTCCAAGAAAATAGAAAAAACAAAATGATTTTCCAAAAAATGGAGCTCTCACAAAGGAAGAAAGTTATAGCCTAAGCAGACAGGATAGACTTGGGTGATTATGACAACCTCTACCGGGGCTATGGACGCTTGACTAGCAGTAGAGCAAGGTTATACTTGGGACTTGGGGAAAAATTTGTTCGGACTATGGACGCCCGATTGGTAGCAAATATCTTTCCGAGAAGCCTTGGTGTTATTTGGCAAAGGTTGGGAATAGATGGAAAGCACCTTGGTTATCACAACCAAAGGTCAAGAAATGAACACACATGAACACACATGGGGAAACTAACAGAAGAAAAACATATTGGAGGTCATTAAAGAATCATCGATTCTACCACCTCTTAGTTCTATTCTACTACAAAGCTACTATCCAGAAGAGTGTTGATGATAAAGAAATTCCTTAGTCATTCCTCCTTTTGTCGGGGCTATTTGTTGTAGGTCCACAACACACACCCCATTTTAGGTCCTCTGACCATGGGGACCCCCTTTCTCTTTTTTCTTTTCCTCCTTTCACCATTTCTGCCCCTCAAAGAACCCAGTCAGCCACCACAGATGACCGTCAAAACCAAACCATAGGAAAGGAGAACCCTTTTTTGGCCTTTTGGAGGACTTAGGTCCTCTGAAATGCCGAAATAGACGAAGGCCAAAGACCAGGCCTTTCAATGATTTCAGAGTCTGAAATCACCAAAAGGACGAAAGGTTCTTAGTCCTCCTTTGACATTTTTGGCAATTTGGTCTCCAAAACCTTGAAACCGCTGACGTCAGACCGCGGGTTATAAAAGGGGTAGCCTCCTTTTGTCATTTCACTTTGCATTTTTATGTGTTTGTGCTCTCACTCGTGTTTCATCTTCTTCTCCTTGCCGACTGCCTCCTCTTCCAAGCCACCTGGTTGCCCTCCCTTTGCTTGATCAATCAAGGTAGGCTCTCTTCGCTCTTCCTTGCTTGGTGCTTCTGGGTTTACTTAGGTTTAGGGTCTTTTCGGTGCCCCTGGTGCTTTTCCAGCCTAGGGCACTTCATTTCGTTGCCTTTTTGGGCTTCTGTGTCTTCGTGCGTCGACAAGGATGTCCATCCTTGTCAGCCCTAGGGTTTTATGGTGTTGTTAGGTATAGGTTTAGGGTATTTTATTTTTGTCAGTCACGGTGCTTACCATAGGTTTTTGGCCTCCAAAGGGCCAAAAGCTAGATCTTCACTTTCACCAAGTACCATTTTAGATGTTTCGGCCTTTCGAACATCCAAAAGGTCTGAAAGTCTAAAAATCCAAAAGTGAAACCTCTGATCAGTCCATCTGGGTTCTTCATCATGTTCAGATGATTCGACATCCTTGAGCAAGTCCCTCCTAGTTTGGTGTCCGAAACTCTGAAACCCCTGATGGACTTGGCCCTACCATATACCTATTCACACTTTCAAACTTTTCAGTCTCGGAACTAGTTTTCGGTGTCCGAAACCCCGATAGGTCCTAAAGTGCAAAAACTTGCACTTTAACTATTTTTCAGCTCTCTTTACTTGCTTTCATAGTTTAAATTGTTTTTCCTTTTCAAATAAGCTACTGATATTTTTCTTTTCTTGTAGGAATGACTGAACCCAAGATAACATCCCCAATGAAGTATCAATACAAGGGGAATCCCCCTAACTCAAAGGTGGGGAACAAACACAGCAAGATAACTAACACCAACATCGGGAATGCAGATTGGAATGAATTCCTAACTTAGTGCTCCCAACTGGCAAATAGATCTGAGGACTGTACCTCATTAGTCCTATCCAGGATAGTAAATGCAGCCGCACACCCTGTGGCTATTTCATCTTCAAAATTGATCATCACCCTAGCTCATCATTACGATTTAGATAAGAGAGTGGTAGTAAACTCTAAGGACCAGGTGGTGCTAGACATCAGGCCGGATATCATTGAGGATGTGTTTCACCTTCACAAAGGCATAGACAAATTCTATGACTTTTATATTGAAAAGGGGACCAAGTGGTTTGGCAATAGGGAGAAAACTGTAAATGAGATGATGAATAATGAATACCTCAAGCAACCACTTCCCAAGAACAAACTGGACAAGATAGACCTCCAGAGAGGTTATATGAAGGATGATATCTAGGCAACTATAACAATGATAAGCAGGGTGTATGGGTTACCACAGTCCACCCAACTCGAGCACTGGATGATTCTATTGATAGAAAGGATCTGGGAATGGAAGGCAATATTTGAATGGGGCACCATCATCAGTGAGAATCTAGATGAGAAATTGATAGCCATAAAACATAACCCCAAGTTTTACATGAGCACTTACGTAGTGTATTTAATAGCTGCATGGGCAGATTATCCTGGCCTCACCAAGAGGGGAATTATGAATGATCCAAATGCATGGCCCCATCTTGTATACCCACAACTGGTAAAAGGAGAAAACATGCTAGAGGATTCCACGGATTACAGGATAGTCAATGATGCATTCATATTCATAGTCATCTGATCTATTGAGGGTGAATTTGCTAAAAGGATGTTAGAAGAGGCTGTTGCTAAGGTAAGGGCCATTGGGGCCTATTTTATCCAGTTTAGGATGTTCACATATATCAGGATAGCCAGGTCAACCTTGCAACCAAAGAAGTTTCCCAGGTACCCATCTGACTGGATAATCATATTAGAGATGGCCAGGCAGCTAGCGGATGCATACGCGCATATAAAACATAAGAAGAAGCATTGTTGGGACTTTCCCATCTCTTTGGGACCCTATACACTATAGGATATGAAGGTTTACAAATCCCTTTCTTTTGAATTTGATGACTGTCCCTCACAGCTTTATAAGACAGTACGAGCCCGCTTTGATCCTATAGGTACTTATAGCCATATCATTGGCAAATTCTACATACATGAGCCACATCTGGAAGATCATTGGATAAATTGTATAGATGATCATGAGGTCAGGATCCGAGATTACTACAAAATGAACCTAGCTCTAACAAAAGAGGTGTTGAAGGTTCTTATTTCCTCAAAGGTATGGGAATGTGATTCAGAGGAGGTCTTAGAAGATATTTACACAAAAGATAAGGTGTATGACTGGCCAATCATGAACATCGAGGTGGACAAGGATGAAAATGATGACATAGACTCCAGGGCAAGGCACGTGATAAAGACCACTATATCTTGAATCAAGAAGCCACACCAGATGAGTCTGATCCTGGTGAAAACATTAATGGAGCCCTCAGGGAAAGTAGAGAAACAACGAGGAGAGAAGTCAACGGCTCCTAAATATAAGAAGGCTCCCCCTCAGAAGCCAAAAATAGTGTATGGTCATGAACGACTAGTTGAATATGGATCTAATCCAAGGCCCAAGAAAAATGGAATGATAGGCTAGATTGACCCACTAGCGGGGTCATCACAACCCCAATCAGGAGAAGGCCCATCTACCTCTGGCCAATCTTCCCCCACCGCTAAGAAGAAAACCTATAAGAGAAAGAAGAGTTCTGAATCTCCATAGTTAGAAATTGTACAAGAAGAGATTGAGGAAGAGGATGCAGGTGAGCCCTTAGTCTGGAAGACCAGGTTGCAAAAGAGGAGAGAAAAGGAGACTACTAAGAAACATAAAGAGGATCCCAAATAATAGGATAATCCTTTGGATGCATTGGGATCGAATGAGTTCATGCTTTTTGATTTTGAAGGACTGGAAGGCTTTTTGGATCAGGGCCAAGATATACACATTGGGGGACCATCGCTTATACAACCCTAGGTAGCCCTCACTCCACCACCACTCATACAACCTTAGGTAGCCCTTACTACTCCATCGGTCGAGTTCACCAATCCTCTGGTGAATGTTCTTGCTCCATTAGTAAGCTCCGATTCTGCTCCAGGGGATAAAACCCAAGACAGTGGGGTCACTCAAAGTTTAGTAATAGACAATGTAGCTAGAGGGAGTTATGTTTTCACTCCACCACCCCACATACTTACTCCATCAACTTCCCTACTGACTCCAACACCTCCTCCTGCACCAACTCTGCCTCCATCTACTACCACCATCTCCTCATCTCCCACTCCAATCATACCAACACTTGTTCCCTCAACATCAATCCCTCCAACATGTGCCACCCAAGTTTCCAGAGAAGCTATGAGTGCTAAGGACACACCACCTTTCTATACCACGTTGGAGGCCATGACCGGTCTGAAGTCAAAGGTATCAATTGATACTTCCGATGAAGAAGCCTAGGACAAAGAAGAGGATAACGTGGTAACTAAACAAGGAGAGAAAGAAGGAGGAAGGGAATTAGGAGAAATGGATATGGATGCTGAAAGGGAAGGAATGAAGGAAGGAGGGAATGAACAAGGAAAAGGGCAAGAAAAGGAAGCAAAAAAAGAAACAGATCCAGAAATACAAAGCCTCACTTTTATCCTCCAGGTTGCACCATATGAACCTGTAACTACATCTGGTAAAACTACTTGGTTTACAAAGGAGATACAACCTAGGAGAAGAACCTACACCATGGATGGAGAGGACAAAAGTATGACATTGGTGAGACAAGCTTTCCACCAGGCATAAATCAATGCACCTACAAAGATCATGTCATATGTAACTCAAGAGACTGGGGGTCATTGGAAATCCCAAATAGCTATCCCTCCCCTGAGCACTTCTTAGATGATAGTTTCATCAGAAGGTTATACATTCAAGGAGGTAGATTTGGGCAAACCTAGAAGAGAAGCGAGAAAAACACTAGCAGTTTTAGGGCTGAAGCATGTTCTAGGGTTCATGAATAAAGATGAAGAAACCATCAAAACTTTAACAGACCAAAATGAAGCCTTAAAAGGGTTCATACAAAAGATGTTGGGTCCCATTGACCCAAATTGTTCAGAGGCTTCACTATAGGCCATGCTTGATAAAAGGGCTACACCAAATTTGTCGACAGGTTTGACTCCCTCTTTTATCTAGGCAAGTGTTGATTGGATAAATGACTTCAAACAATTCAGAGAGAAGGCAATCCCATCAATATTTAGGCCATACAGGACCATATTGGTTGAGGTTAATTCACTCATCAACCTAGTGGAAGATGACAGGGGTTTGGATGCAGAGGTAGTTAAGTGGCAAGCAGCTCTCCAAGATTTGGAGATAATTCGAAAGCAATGCTTCCAAATTTTGGTAAAAGTCTGTGAGGGCGAAGAACTGGATAAATTTGAGAATTGGACCAAGAAAATGGCCAAGATAATTAAGGCCTACAAGAAACACCAGGCCCTTATAGATGAAAAGCGGGAGGAGGTAATAAAATGGATCAAAGATATAGATACCTTCTTCACAGGGGTCAGCCTCAACGTCTACCGAGATGAAAGCCAACAGGCTCTATGTCCCTCTAAGGAAGTGGTCCAATAGTTCAGAGACATTCTGGCTGGACTCAATACCAAGGAGGCCTTGCAACAACTATTCTACATGAAAGAGGAAATACACAGAATGTCACAGCACAAAGAAGAGATCACGTTCTTCACTTCTGAAGTAACTATCTTCAGAAAGAAGAAAGAACGAAGGGTCACCAACATAAAAAGGAAGGAGATCAATTTTGAAGAGGTTCAAGAAATAGTGCAGAGGATTCGGGCAACTCACCCAGAGGTCTTTCCTGGATAAAGCTCCAAGGTCCAATTTCCAGGTAAGTGGGGCAAGATTTTCACACTTGGCCAAATTTCTACTAAGGTGGAGTTTTCGGCCTTTCGGCCTTTGAAATTTTGGTTTTTTCGGCCTCCCAAAGAAAGGAGTTTTTCAGCCTTTCAGCCTTTGAAGATTTCAGCCTTTCGGCCTCCTCAAGTTTTTTTGGCCTTTCAGCCCACAACAAGTCCAAACTTCTTGGACCTCTGAGTTTGAAGATTTTGAAGAACACCTGAGAAAATTTAAAGGCATTAAAGTTTCAGGGTAGAGGTTGGGGTCTGAAAAATTGGGGGTTTCAGTGAGGTTACTTTTTTAGACACCAGTTAGACTCCAGATCATATCCATGGGCAACTTGAGTTCTTTTTGGAAGGACTAAAGGTTTCCTATCAGTTCCCACCGCCAGAAACAGTTCCAGGTGAAAAATCCAAGAAGCACCCACCAAGATCAAGAAGAAGACTCCTAGTTCACAGAAGGAATTCTCCTCCTTTCTCTCTCTCCTCTTTGGTGGAATTTTCCCTCTTTGCATAAGAAAATGGATTGTAAATGGGTTTAAGAATCCATGCAAGTTACATAGTATCAGTTAGCAGTAGTTTTACTTCTAGCAAAGTTCTAGTTTTAGTTCTATTTCTTCAGTTTAGACTCTATGATGCCCTAACTCCGAAAATCAGAGTTTTAGATCAAAACTCTATATATTGTAATTAAAAAGCAATGTAAAGGGCTGAGTTTTTAATACAATAAAGATCTACATTGGGTGCTTCATTTGTGGTGTGTGAATTACTGCTATCTATGTGAATTAATTGAATGTATGCTTGCATTATTCTTTATTTTCAGAGAGCCCTTTGTGTTATTGTGTTTCAAATTTGTGCTACTTTTAGTTGGAGTTTTCTGTCATATATGTACCTTGCTGTGATGAATGCATGGAGGAGATCATCTTTGGGCTTAACGATAAATCTGTCTTGTGGGTGCGCACATCTTAGTGGCTTCACGATTTGATAGATTTTGAATATCTTGCATGAGTGAATACGTCTTCTCTCCAAACGCTTGCATCCATGGATTAGTGAATTGTGACTTGGTCTGATTTATGCTTCGTGGGTTGTTCCAAATCTCTCCAGCATTTAATTTGCAAGGAAGGGTTTACGATGGATTATGTCCTTAGGATTTCACTTTTCCTGCAATTTGTTTATTTCTTGTTACCCTTCCCTCTTTAAAACGCTGTCATTAATTCTAAAAATTATCTTTTTAAAAACACAAAATTGCATTTTATTTACAACACCCATACTTGTTAAAATGGAAAATACCAAAAAAAAGAGAGAACTAAAAATATTTTGTAGTTTGCAGTCTTGAACGTACCAGCAAAGGCCTCCTTGTGAATAATCACATTTATCTTCAACTGAGTAACCAAGCAGGTTGTGACCCGACCCCGGGGAACCTTGGGAATAACTCTATTATTCTTTCAAGAGAGGAAATTGAATCTCGAGATCCTAGCAAGTTGGCTTGTGTTAAAACAATGCTTAACACTAACAAAGTGCTTACTTAGTTGTAAGCTCTTAACAAGGCAGACCCCTCATAAGGTAGATAATCAGAAGTGACCAAAAATTTATAGCCCTAATAGATACACTTTATTACTGCTGTAGTGAAGATTTGTGGGTGTCATCCCCACTCCAATTTTACTTTTCAAGGGTTTCTGGGTTACCAAATCTTTGTGTTATGTGTTTATCATATATTTATCAAGGATGTGATTAGTAGTTAGATCTATTACATTATTCAAGTTGATGTTTATGGGATTCATGATATAAATGTTGAATTTTTTTGTTTCAAAGGAGTAAAGGTTTTATAGATCCCGATTCACCCCCCTCTCTCATTATCTTGCTTTCCCAAATAAGAATTCCAACAACATTTCCACATCATTGCCTCGTTGGATAAACTTTTCTATTTCATCAACCCAGGGGATCCCCAACCCCAGTTGTGCGAAGATAGTGACTTGGACATCATCCACCAGGAATTATTCTGTGAAAACCTTCCGCAGGAGCATAATCATTTCTACCTTCTCTCCTCTGAGGTCGAGAAGAGACACCAAGAAGTGTGATGTAATGTTCATTTTGACATAGTATCTCTTCTTGTTGTGAAGGAACTCATGGTTGAGCACCATCAACACATCATTATTTATGAAAGAGCCTCATTCCTTGCAAATAGAAGTGAGAACTTTGTCTGGTATCATGCCCAAAAAATGGATTCTTTTCATCAGTGAATGTGGTTATCAACCTAATTGGTGTGTCCATCTCTACTTGTAGAGGCTGGATACCCTCAACTAAAAACCTAAACCTTCTAACTACACACAAAAAATCAAAATTCTATAGATCTAAAAACTTAAAACCTGAGGTTGAAAGGAAAAAGGACATTTAAATTGATGAAGAAGCAAGCGAGGAAGTCTATAAATAGCCATTTTCCACATCTTCCATATCTTCAGGTAAATCATTCCCATTAATGCACGGGTGTGGGAAATTTGTAATATAGTGACTATACTAATAACCACAGTCTGTACTAGTAAAATTTTGGAAATCATGTGTTATGAGTGGATCATCACATTTAAAGAATATCATTGTCACTCTTAGTGACAAGACATTCATTTCTTGCAATTTAACGTACCAGACTTGCCACATGTCTCTATTCTGGAAACTTCCTACATAAATTTGTTTCTTTCAAGAAATTGGGCCTGAGATAAAACCTCAGCCATTGATCTACAATCAATAAACGGTCTTGATTAATAGATTTAAGGTACATGTCAGTATCCATACCATGTGCAGTGATGATAGATAACTTGCCAAACAAAAAGGCAATATTAACTCGATGGGATGTTGCAAACTTGCAATTATTAGATGTTTTATGAATTTCCATTTGTCATTGGCCCACACAACACGCTTGACTCTTGATATTCACCAACAAAATACCAAATTTTCTCATTATTTTCTTTCATAAAATCTACATTGTAGAGCTAAGAGTAAAAGACACTGACCAATCACCACATTAATAAAAATTTTTATGCTAATTTTAGATTTTAGTTTTACTATAAAGAATAATTAACTACTTTAACTTTTATAATTCCATAGTCACACACATTACACATAAAAAATTTAAGTTATTACTGTTAAATAAATCACACACATACATTAAACATTTGTTCGGTTCATTTTCAGATTCACAAATTATAAAATCACATGTCACACATACATATTTTAAATTTAAATCCATAAAAAATAAACTGAAATGAAATTGCAAAATTTTCACTAATGTTTTCTACAAATTTACAATATTGAAACTTGGAGACTTGAAGTCCTCCAAAACTTTAAAGACAAAATAAGGGAGTTTGCGAGGTAGTGGCAAAAAAAACCTACTAGAATCTAAGGCTTTGATTTCAAAATTTTAGGCCATAGGGTCTTGGGTAACACAACACTAAGAATTTTCCCCTCCATCTAAGTAGACATCTTTAGAGATGATAAGCTCTAAGAATTCATATAACCATCCGTAGTCCACCAATTCATCCAAGAAAAACCATTTTCGAAGAAAATCCCTACCAATTTGCACCTATTTCCTATGGTGCGTCAACTGCTCAACATTCAGGTTCAAAAGAAAACGTTGCATGGCCATATTTTGGCCTGGATCAAGAAGCTTGGGTAAATCACTTGCCCAAGGGATCCCCACCCCTATTTGTGCAAAAATAGCAACTTGAACATTGTCACCTAGGAATTCTTGTTTGAATACTTTCCTTAACAGAAGGAGCATATCCACCTTGTCTCCTTCGACAAAAACTGAGACGTAATGTCTATGTTAACTCGGTATCTGTCAACATTTTCCAAAAATTCATGGCCCAACGCCATCCTCATAGCCTCATTTGTAAAGGCTCCAACCTCCTTGCAAACTGATTCCAGGGTTTGGTCAGAGGCTAGACCCAAAAAGGCCTTTTGTTCCTCCTCAGATGTGCTTATCAAATAGATAGGAGTATCCATCTTCAGAAAATGACTACCAGAATATCAAAAATTAGAATGTGAGAAAATTATATAGCCTAAAGACCTAAACCAGAGCTAGACTATTAAGAAATTAGCAGAGGAAGACCTAAACAAAAGGAGAATTGAAGAAGAAATAAGCATAGATCATCTATAAATAGCCCTCAATTCTTTCTCTAACCTTATTAATTCATTTATCCTTCAAAATTATGTAAATCTTTCATGATGCACAAGTGTGTAAAATCAGAAATAGTGTCATGACAGGTCACAGTACCCAATTTAATGTCAGTGATAAGACATTTCTTTTATTAACTGCAACTATAAATCATAATCAACCATCCATGCAACCAATTGTAAGACTTGATAGTTGATATATGTAATACATTAAAATGGCGAAATGATCAATATTAGGTATGTGTAGAACACAAGAATCATACAAATTCATGCAGAAAAGTTGGTAACTAATTAAGGCATTATTGTCTCAAGGTGATGTTGCATTAATTATATTATGGTTATGGTGTAGATTAATTTGATACGAGTCATCATTCTAGTGACTTCTTGGAGAACTTTGTTTCCTTCAAGAAATTGGGGCCAAAAGTAAACTTCAGCCATTGATCTAGGATCATCAAACAGTCTCAAATAATACATTTAACATTATAAAATTATCACTGAAAATGATGGATGTTACTGTTAGCTTACGTGTCGATGTGACTATTCGTGCTTATCGATACCAATGTGTTGAATCTGCAAACAAGTTCTTAGTTGGCAAAAAATAAAGGTGATATTCGCTGGATGTGATATTGCATTAATTACATATATGATCAATTCCATTTGGCATTGGCCCACATGACGAGTCCCATCTTTTGAAAATCACCAATAAAATATTTATTTTTCCCATAATTAACATAAGATTGGCCAATAAAATAAAATAAATTTCAAACGGTACATAAAATTTGCCAATACAATTAACTTTTTCCCTTCAAAAGAAAATCATTTGCCTCATATATTATAATATTTTTAATTCAAAAGAAAAAAATTCACCTCATACAATATATATTTTCCCCCACATTAATGTATTATTTGCTAGGATTTTATGGAATTTTCATTCGGTAGGGAAAAAATCGCCAATACAAACTTTTTTTCCTAATTTGGAAAAAAAAATGCCTTCATCAAGAAAAATTCCCCCCTAAAATAATATAGGATTCTCCATGATTTTACACTTTTTCCTGGGAGGGGGTTTCTTAAATTTATCCCTGGTCTAGTTTGCATCATGAAGTTTATGACTTTCCTCTTTTAGAGAGCCCCTTGAAGGATCAAAACAATGATGATATTAGATACACACTTGATGAATCAACCATAATTGTTATATCCAATTTTGTGGAGGGGAAAATTATTACTTTCAATTTGGTTAGTCATACATTGTCTACAATGGAATGAAAAATATTAAGATCATATGAAGCATTTTGCCTTAAAGAGCTAATTTTGGAGACTAAGAGATTTCTTACTAACAAGATCATAAATTTTTATAATGTTTGGGTTGTTTTGTGTACTACACATTTGGGTTTGGTTAGTAATGGAAAATATATAAGTTATGTAGGTGATGGTATGGATTAGAAGACGAGACAATAATATTTTGACAACATACGAGCCTAAATCTAAGATAGATGGTGGTGACATGAACTGTAGCATGATGGACATTCATGAGAGGATAGATATACATGTGGTAATGGTGGGAATTTCTACTCCGCAACAATATTATTTTAAAACATTAGTTGGAAAATAGCATGAATCAATCTATATGTTGATGCCTCACTCTTATGATGTTACTTCCATTGAGTATACAAATGTCATAGATTCAAGACTTGATATGCTACAAGTTTGGGCTACCAAGTGTGCTCTTGCATATAAGATTTCCAAAGTAATGAAAGAATAGGTACAGTCAATCCTAAATCTCTGGTTAAGGACAATGACATTATACTCTTTCATTTAAATGAACTTGCAACCCCTAGTCATGGAGAAATGAGTGATATAGATTCTACTATTGCTGGTACGCAAGATGTAATATAATAATTTTAATGATGAGAAATATGGGTTTTCTAATTCTTAATTTTCAGTTGATGTCGATCATTTTAAGCATGGAGTTTATGCATTTGTTGATGACACTTGTAGTGGACCAACCACTCAAGAGTTATCTTTGATTAGCAATTAGAGTAGCTACACTGCATCTTTAGATTTGTCACCCATTTCTTATGATATAAAATTTATCTACTTGTTAATTAGTGATGTAATCTTCTTTGATTCATTTGGGGTTAGTACATGTTCTATCTAGAATTACATTACATTTTATGATTTTTCATGTTCTACATCAACTATTCATAGGCACGAGAGTGTGTGGGGACATACCTACTTGATGGACATTGAGTGTGTGATTGATTTATTTGGTTTTCTTTTGTATGTTGACACCTACGACATCATTCATGTTGGTATTGAAATGTATACCATTGATGTTGAGTGGTCGTTTGTTTTTCTTTATTGCTATGTGGGAGTTCATATTCATATTTTCTTGTTGGTTCACCTCTATGGATGGATTATTCATGGTGACTTGATGAGATTTTTATTCTTCATCTCCTATGATGGGATGGACCAATTACTTTGGGATCTAGGTATTGTTATGTATGGTGCATTATTACACATGGATCCTAGTGGGTTGCTTCATAATTTGTGGTGTTTTAACAATTATATCATAGTGGTGCAATAGATTGGCAGAGTAGTATCTCTGATATTTGTATGGGATCCTAGTATTGAGATGGGTATAGCTGATTTGATATGTAGATGCAGATTGCTTGAGGGAAAGAAATCTTTAGGAAGGGAAAACTTTAATGTCCCCACTTTCAAGTCCTGTTGTAGAGTGGTTGGTACTATTTTTAGGGCTTGTGTTAGCCAATTCAAAGGGTTTTTTTTATGTCACTAATGAGCTTAAAATATGTATTAGAGTTGAATTTCACTTTCTAGAGTGATTTTGGACAACTATTCTAAGACTTACTATTTTTAGTAATGTCAATTTTGACATAGTTTGGTCAGTTGGGAGTCTAGGATGACTTGTTGGAAAGTTGACTATACTAAAGTATATGACTCTATTTAGTGTTTTCATTATGGCAACAAATTCATATGAAGTTTTGGAGTCAGCACACATTATCAGAAGATTAGAAATTGGCTAAGTACAGAAAACAAGACAGAGCAAGAAACAAACTGTTATAGTTTTGATTAGCGTGTGTTCATATGTTATCCAAATGATATGTGCCTTTGAATATAATCTTATGAGTATGTTTAAATTCTAATTCTAAGAGAGAATGATCATATCTGAAAGTATGAAGAAGATACAACAAGTTGAAGAGGTATAACCAGTGAATGACAAAACAGGACAGAGATCATGGAAAGAGCCGATAGAGATTGTTTTGGCATAGAAGTTGCACTTACCCTCAGGAATTTCACCTTTTTATTAGATATTTTTAGTGACCTAAACATCTATGGTTAAAATAACATGACTTGATTCATCCGGGATAATTAGTTAGAGCTAATTTGGTGAAGCAGACTGTGTGAAAAGACGTGTCTGTTCGGTTTAAGTAAAGTAGTTATAATTAATGTTAAGACAACTTAATGAAGGGTTTCATGGTTATGTAAGTGATAAAGATACATTTTAAAAGGTTTCCTAAAGCTTTCATGTTCATTTCCTTTGAGGAAGTACTTATAGAAGGTCATTTGTGATGGGAAAAGTTGCGAAAGCCAGAGATAAGAAAAGCAGAGCAGAGTGTAAAAGCAACAAAGATATATCTATCATATGTTGATGATATAGATATTGAAGTAAAAGATTTCAAAGTGAAGATAGGATTTTTATAGTGCTTTACAAGAGGTTAAAGCATCAGTGCACAAAAGGAATTGATCAGACAAGCAGTGTCTTAGTAGCAGTTCACCTTGCAGATACAGTGTGTATCGAAGATCCAGAAGGTTGTAGCCTTCACCACTTGAGCAGTGTGCTCTTGGAAAATGAGTCCACCAACCCTAACAAGGTTATTGTAAAATAATCCTAAGAGGATCTGACCCTTAACAAGGTCATTGTACTTCATGTATTATAAAGACAACTCCTAACAGGGTTAAGGATCTTCTAACAAAGATCACAAGACACTAGTACAGAATATTTGTGGGTACTAATTCCCACCGGGGTTTTCACCTACATTGGGTTTCCTCATAATCATATATGGTGTTATGTTTTTTGTATATTTATCTTACTTGCATTGATATTCAAGTTCAGTACATAAGCATTTAAGTAAAGATTCAGATAATAAGAAAAAGTATTAATTGATAGATCACTAATTCACCACCCCCCCTCTCAGTGATCCTAATCCTAACAATTGGTATCAGAGCTCTGGTCCTCAGCAAATAAGTTTAACCACTTGAGGAGATCATGGAGAAGGAAGAAATGAAACACATGAAAAGAATCTTGAAGCAGCCCTTGAAGAACTTGACACATATGAAAAAGAAAATGAAGATCTAAAACTAAAAGTTGAAGGCATGCAAATACTTATCAAGAAACTGAAAAAAGAATTAAGGAATTGTTCCTCAAATGATTTGGGAGAAGTAGTCAAAAATTTGAATGAAGAAAATTCATATCTGAAGGATAAGATTGAAGAATTAGATGAAAAGCTATGTAAAAATCAAGATGCCTATGATGATCAAGTCAAAGAAAACAAGCAGTTAGATGAAGAACTGAGAAAAGAAAACATGGAAATCTTAGAGTTAAGAAACAACAAAGATAAGATGGAATCTAAATTGATTGCAGCAAAGAATCATATTGACAAGTTACACACAAGAAAGGATCTGATAGAATCACAGTTGTATGCTCAAAAGGTTAAAGGAGATACCAGCGGTATAGGATACAATAAAGCACAAAATCAGATTGATGACATACAAGCAAGAATGAAAGAACCAAAGGACATCACAGAAACTAAGGAGATTGGAAATCAAACTGAAGACAATATTGAACCACCTAAGGATGAATGCAAGCTAGTTGATAGAACTTGTTATGCATGTAACAAGCATGGACATATTGCAAGGAATTGTAAAGAGGTAAGACCCTTCAATGGTTACTGTTATTCATGCAATAAATTTGGTCATAGAACTATGAATTGTAAAACAAGTCAGAAGAACAAGACTCAGAATAATCAAAGAAATCAGGATCAGCAAAACCAAAGAAGTTATCCTCATCAAAATGTTAGAAGTACTTAGAACATTACATGTCAGATATGTAATCACAATGGTCATTTAGCTAGACAGTGCAGATTGGTAACTCACACCAATACACCGAAGAATATTAGACCTCCTATCATTTGTCACACATGTGGAAAAGCTGGACACATCTCTAAATTTTACAGATCTAGAGTGCAGAAATAGGAAAGCCCTAAAATGTTAGAAGATTCATTATGGGATAAGGAAGGAGAAATCAAATTTGTGAAAGCTACAGAAGATGTGAGAAAGATTTGGGTTGAAGTAAAGAAGGATATTGAAGATAACAAGGTAGCAGATGCATCCTCAGTGGATGCACCTTCTACTTCTGATTAGTTGACCCTCATGGTCTTAGGGGGAACTATTCTAGCTCTGAACCCTTGCGTGGCTAGTGTACTCACCATCTGAGTATGCGCCTTGGATTACAATTGTTTGGTGACATTATGATGCAAGAGAACATGATCTAAGTTGTTATCAGGATCAAGAATGGAAGTTACAGTTTCTTTCTGTGTCTACGTGGGAAGTATTAATGGCAGAAATCTACTTTGAAATCACCAAGTCCTCACTTGCAGTCAGAATAAATGATTGGAGATCATAGAAGCCCTAATAGTTGTATTATTAATGGACTACAGTTATTCTCAACAGCGAAGAAAGGAGATTGATAATCATTATTTGTTAAGAAAAGTAATTTGAGTTTGAAATGAAGCCCAAGAACGGACACGTCATTTCAAAAATTAGTTAAAAAATTACTTAACAATCGAGTAAGCGGCTGGATAATCAAAGGTGAAGTTGTAGTCAAGTAGCAAAGCTTCACAATTACATTCTTCAGTAGAGATTGATATCAAGAAAATCTTTGAAACATCTCAGAAGTGATTTTTCAGTATGCTTCAGTGCGTGAATTTCATGAAGTGGAATGGGTCAAAATCTTGTTGAGCAGTGTTCTATGTGAGAGTATCAGTATAGCCGTTGGAGATTTTTCTTTGGAGCCGACCTGATGTTATCCTTGGAAGCACATACTTATTATTGATCATCTAAGTGTGAATACAACAAAAGAGAATTCACATAAGAGAAGAATTGATTGGAGATACAATTTGAAATATCATGTGAAGAAGTAGATAAAACTATTATGATAGGTCCACAGGATTATGCACCCATGGCCAAGGACATGGAGGATACATTCATGGTTGATAATGTTGAAGTATCAATGGCAAGCAATGGATATTGATCTAGACAAGTTTGAAGAAACATTTGTGAGTACTCAAGAAGCTGAGAGTCTTT
>MU228145.1:2111299-2125401 GCA_018584345.1 Thuja plicata | reverse complement strand
GGAGTAAATAAGTAAGTGGGAGTATATAATCTAAAGAAGTCATGAAAAATAGATCAGATATTGCAGAAGAGAAGTATATGAAGAAGAGGCTCAGTGAATTGGTTAGCAACTTTACACTTGATCTTAGATCACTCAAAGTTGGTCAAGCATCCTTGAAAGAGTTTGCAGCAAAAGGAAAAAATATTATTGCTGACTGTATGAATAAGGAAAGTTAAGTACCCATCATTACAAAGAAGATCCAGGAGGTAGAGGCTATGATAGAGAAGATAAGGAAATTTATGGAAGATCCCTCCACTGATATCAATATGTGTATATCACTGGCAGATTGATAAGATTGAGAAGGCAGAGAAGATAATATCAAAGGGTGAGTAAAGTAATGTGTAAAATATGGAGTCTATCATATGATCAAGGTCCTAGCATAGACTTGGAGAAGATGGAGAAGCTACATGCATTATGTGCCCATCTACAGATTGTTAATTCATTGATTGCATTTTGGGAGAAAGAGATCCAGAAGTTGCAGATTGCATATCCAGATATGTATGCTGAGTAAGTACATAGAAGTGTTTTTGAGAACCTTTTTCATTAATTTCAAAGGGGGATTAGAGTATGAATAATATGGAGTCTAGTATATAAAAGGGAGATATAAGATAAAGAGTTTTTATATAAAAGTACAGATAGTAACTTCACCATATTCCTTTGTTGCCATTAATGACAAAGGGGGAGATTGTTGTAAAGTTGAATATACTGAATTATATGACTCTATTTAGTGTTTTCATTATGGAAAAAAATTCATATGAAGTTTTGGAGTTAGTACACATTATCAGAAGATCATAAATTGGCTAAGTACAGAAAAAAGGACAGAGCAAGGAACAGACTGTTATAGTTTTGATTAGCGTGTGTTCATATGTTATCCAAATGATATGTTCCTTTGAATATAATATTATGAGTATGTTTAAATTCTAATTATAAGAGAGCATGATCAGATCTGCAAGTATGAAGAAGATACAACAAGTTGAAGAGGTACAGCCAGTGAATGACATAACAGGACAAAGATCATGGAAAGAGCCGACAGAGATTGTTTTGGCGTAGAAGTTGCACTTATCCTCAGGACTTTCACCTTTGTATTAGTGATTTTTAGTGACCTAACCATCTATGGTTAAAATCACATGACTTGATTCATCTGGGATAATTATTTAGAGCTAATTTGGTGAAGCAGACTGTGTGAAAAGACGTGTCTGTTCAGTTTAAGTAAAGCAGTTATAATTAATGTTAAGCCAACTTAATGAAGGGTTGCGTGGTTATCAAGATAAATTTTAAAAGGTTTCCTAAAGCTGACATGTTCATGTCCTTTGAGGAAGTACTTATAGAAGGTCATTTGTGATGGGAAAAGTTACGAAAGCCAGAGATAAGAAAAGCAGAGCAGAGTGTAAAAGCAGCAAAGATATATCTATCATATGTTGATGATATAGATATTGAAGTAGAAGCTTTTAGAGTGAAGATAAGATTGTTATAGTTCTTTATAAGAGGTTAAAGCATCAATGCACAAAAGGAACTGATCAGACAAGCAGTGTCACAGCAGCAGTTCACCTTGCAGATATAGTGTGTATCGAAGATCCAGAAGGTTGTAGCCTTCACCACTTGAGCAGTGTGCTCTTGGACAGTGAGTCCTTGGATAGTGAGTCCACCACCCCTAACAGGGTTATTGTAAAAGACTCCTAACAGGGTCTGACCCTTAACAAGGTCATTGTACTACATGTATTGTAAAGACAACTCCTAACAGGGTTAAGGATCTTCTAACAAATATCATAAGACACTAGTACATAATATTTTTGGGTACTAATTCCCACCGGGGTTTTCACCTACATTGGGTTTCCCCGTAATCATATATGGTTTTATGTGTTGTGTATATTTATCTTACTTGCATTGATATTCAAGTTCAGTACATAAGCATTTAAGAAAAGATTCAGATAATAAGAAAAAGTATTAATTGATAGATCACTGATTCAACCCCCCCCCCTCTCAGTGATCCTAATCCTAACACGACTTACTATTTTTATTTTATTATTTATAGTAACCACTTTTTCAATGTCTATTCATAGTTCGGTCCCCCTCGGCTTTAGCATGTACTATCTACAGTTTTAGGATTTGTATCATCTGATATTCATTGGCCATAATTTCTATTTTTACAGTCATAGGAGGAATGTCAATAGGCACAATGTATGGATTTCTATTTTTATTTTTTCTTAGCAGGTGCCTAGATATTATTATTTGACAATTAATTATAGTCGAGAGCTTTATAATTATAATTATGTTATTGTTAAAGTTAGATATAATGATTAAGTTTTATGTTATTTTAATAAATTTTAAATGGGACACTATGTGGATGCCTAAGTGAGAATTATAAAGTGATTTTATTTTGGTGCCTCAGTAGTTATAAGGTTTTAAATAATTTAATAAAGTGTTTTATGGAGATAGGCACCAATATGGGGAGATATAAGGTGAATATATAAAACTAATTCATAAAGTGATTGAATGATGATTAAAAATTATATAAGGGGTCAGTTTATTATTATTCCCAATTACAAGAAAATATGGAAACTAAAGAGGGGGACAATTAAATGGGTTTTTTAGAGGCTTTCTCAGAGAATCATCTAATGGCTCATTTGGAGCTCATTTGAATATGCTTGGTTGGAGATTTTAAGAGTTTAATTGTTGAAGTTTATTTCTCAAAGGTTTGTGAGGACGGAAACCCTCATGAGCAACATTCTTCATGATGTTGAAAGATATAGTCTAAAGAATCACTTGGTGCTTTTACATAGAAAGTAAAATTGTATTTATTAATCATTCAAAGTTGATTTTGCATTGAATATTAGCAAGCAGGAGGTCAAATTGAAGAGATATTCTATAGAGATTGTTAGTTTTTGTTATTAAATTGTTGGTCATACCATGTTTGGTTGTTGATTACATGTTAAGAACTGGGTATATGAGTTCAGGAGAATAGGGTTTGGGAGGCATAAATAACTCTCACAAATATTAATATTTGTTGTTTGAAGACTTTCATAGCCAATCGTACCATCTTGAAGACATATAGAGATGTCACCTAGGGTTTGGAGCTTGTGAAATGTAGATTTTGTGAACAACAAGGACATTTTCATTGCTTCATTTTGTGGCTACAAGTTAGTTAGATAATAGATAATATTAGTGATCTAGGTTGTCATTATTTTGAAGAAAAAATGAATATTGAAGTTTGAGTTTAATCTAGATTTTTCAACAGTGCTATTTCTAAAGTTTATTGTATGTTTTTTTCAATTAAAGTGTAGCAAAGTAATCAGAAGTTCTACTTTTATTTTAAACCCAACCTTCCTTAAGACCATGTATGCAATTGTAGCCTAGTGGCTACAATAATATAAGTTCAAAAAATTGGCAATATGACTTTTGACATAAATTTACAAACATTAAGACAAAGTATGAATCTCTATTATATATTAAGAAGCTTACATACAAGACAAAATTTAAAAAGCTATTGATATGCCCATGCAAACCAACACATCTTAACCTTCATTAATTTTGACATAAATTGTCCAAGTGTTCGTACAACACAACCCCATATTAAACAAAACTACTATTCCTATAAATGGAAAGCGGTTATAAACCCTATGAATCATAAAAATAATTAAAGAGGATGTGAACCCTAACAATAGCCTTATTTGAAAATAATAAATATTTGAAATCCCATTTCCAATTTTCTTGGAAGTAACAGTTTGACAATATTATCGACCAACAAGAAACCTTTGAAATTTTATTTCCATGACAAATTCAAATAACTATAAACTTAAAATAATAACTTAAGTGGTAAGTTACATAAAGCTCCAATAGAAAATGTTAATTCCTTAAAATGTTTGATGTGTTTAAGAACACAAAATTTGGTAGTGTTAAAATAAAACTATGCAAAACACAAGATTCGTCTATGAACATGTGTGTGTGTGTGTGTGGATTGATAACCACTCACGAGAACCTAAAAAACCTAGAAATAGTTGGTAATACAATCCATAAGTGAATGTAATATGTGTTAGATTTAGTTTTAAAACCACCCAAGATCAATGTGTCTGAAGGAAAGCAAGAGTAGAATCCAGATATGAACACAACTATGCACTCTCCTAGCACTAAACTAGACTCACTGTATGAGCTAGTGTTCTCTTGTACTTAGGGAGAGTGAGGGTTATATATATAGATGAATATGAGCATATAAAACCAAGAGAAATAATAACTCCCATCAGCCTTGTATATGGTGAAATGGTGATCAATGGTAGACCACCAAATCACATATACATTGAATGACCCCAAATCTGGTCCTTAAGCCAAATCTAATTTGTACAACCCAAACAATGAAAGGGCACAAATGAAAGATCTAGAAAAGGGGTGGATTTGGGGCATTCTTTGTGAGATATGAAAGAAAATGATAAGATGCCTTATGTTTATGATTAAGAGAAGATATAAAAAAAGGTACAATAATAGATCTGATCTAATGTGTTAAATTAGATGCAAGATGTAGGGATGATAATGTGTGCACCTAAAAATGGGAGAAGAAGAAGGTGTTAAAATGTTGATTTCCTATTTGACAGAGTCTCATAATGTCCTAATACTTGAATCCAACATTCTGTAACCTAAAAATTTATGTTATGTTCCAGGAACAGGTCAAAAGTGGTTCAACCTGTACCTGAGTATAGGTCGAAGGTTTGACCTATACCCAATCTACTCAAAATTAGAAACATAAAGTTAATATGGGCAACTCTTCTGATGGTCTTTCTAGCTCTGTAACTGGATTATGCACTCTGAATGGTAGGTTATATGTTGAAGGTTCGACCTATACTTGATACTGTCAGAATCTAAAATAGAAAAACAAATCTGGAGATTTCTTCCAAATGGGTTCCTAGATCTGTAACCAAATATGCAATCTGGACTCATGCTTGCATACAAGAGAGAAGGGGAAATTGTTGGGAGGAAGGGGATTGCCTTATTCAATTCCATTTTTAGGGATTAACCTTGAATTGAAATAAAGTAAATGCTATCATGTAGAAGAGATCAAATCTATCAATGGAAATATGTCATACCATGTAGATGAAAACGTACTTAATATAAGATCAAATATATTAATACAATAACCTCGACTCAACAAAAAACCAAAAAGAAATCATGTAATACAAAACCTCATGTATTAGATGATTGTGATTCACCTCAATATTGGATTCAAGGAGAAGAGGAGGAAGAATTGATTGGATGAATGCAGATCTCCTCCCTTGATGACCAACTCCTTTGTCTCCTATGAAGAAAATAACTACATCTATAGAAGGAAATGCATGAATTCTTGATGGATGATGAATGAATACCTTAAATGAATGGTTGCTTACTTGAACTATTTAAATTCACAATAATTATTTCATGAAGATCCTTGCACAATAATAGGTGTGAAAATGAGGGGGAGAAGTCTCCCTTTTTAGTGATTTTGGGGTTTGAATTCATAAAGGCCAACCTTACTAGGTGGGAAAATGAAAAAACCTTGCATCAGGCCTGAAAATGACCAAATTTAAACTCCCAAGGTATAGTTCAAGGGTGATTCAACCTATACCTATTGTAGGTCAAACCAAGTTCAACCTATTCCCGAAGGGTTCTAAGTTCAAGGTAAAGTTGCAAGATTCAAGGGGTGTTAAGTGTTTTGGGGGGAATCGGAAAGATAAGCGGGAAAATTGATCATAAATGCTAAATTGCAGCCCAAGAGGGAAATGAATTATGTGAATGGAGGGATGAGTGAGAAAATGTGCATAGAGATTAGAGCCAACTTAGAGTTTTGAGAAAGATTGAAGGAGAGGATAGGACCTTGATTTAAATTATATATGCATTTAGGTACAATGTTAGGTCTTATCATAATGAACACACTAAAGAGGGCTAAAAGAGTCCTAAAATGAACACAAAAGAAAGTGCTTACTTTTTAGGACTATACATTTAGCCCCCACTTTAGCGGGAGTATTAGACAAGCTCATGCTCATGGTAAAGGAAGAGATATAAGAAAGAGAGAGAGAAAGAAGATTGCGGAAAATTGCAAAGAGATAAGACATTACTAAGTCTAAGGACATAAGTCCCAAAACTAAGGATCCTAACTCTACACTCATGCACAAGGGCATGAAAACAAAGCAAAGAGAAAAAATAAAAAGCAAAGTCAAAAGATATCGAAAGAAAACAAAAGGGGTTAATACTAAAATAAAACTCCAAATCATCTAGTGAAAGAGACCTCAGCTAGAAATGCCTCACCCACTATTATCATGTCTAGAAAGATATTGCAAGATCACAAGTGACCACATAGGAAGAAGAAAATCACCACCAATGTTGATACCAAATCCATGAATTAACCTACTAGCATGATAGAAAAGACAGAAAGAGAGAAAAGAGTGTAATTATCTTGCTTGGTAAGATTGTATGTCTTACTGTGAAACACACCAAAGATAGAATTGAAATTTCTAGCAGGTTGTATGTCATGCTAGTCAATTATATTAAAAAGCTTGCACCTACTAGCAACTTTGTCTATATGCACCTCATGAATGGATACAAATATGCTATATTCATGAAGATTTGTGTATATGTGCACTTCACAGATAGATATGGATCACTTATAACCATGAAGATTGGTTTGTATGTATGTGCACCCCATGGATGGATACAGATCTATTGTATTGTTGGTAAATAGATTGTTCTTTTGAATTTAACTCTAAAATACCCAAAATACTTAAGAACAATTGAATACAACAATTGGAAATTTTTTATTGAAAAACCAATTTCCCTCTGAATTTGAAGGTACAACTCCCTTATATGAATGATTTTCAATGAATCTAGATCTTTCCTAATCTAATAGAGGTATGTTCTTGACCCGAGAATAGAAGAGGTAAACCAAGCTAAACCCAGACAAGAAATAGCTTAGGCGAGGTGAATTCAACTTTAAATCTAGCCAACTCTAAGATTTCATCAATCAGATTAACTCCCAAAACTGGTAATGCATGAACTTCTACTGAAAAATGTAGATGCAAAACTAAAGATTAATGATGAAAAGATAAAGGATCAATCTATTTCATAGAAATGTTTCCCAACTCAGAATAACAATGGATCTTCCCCTAAATTAACTATATCAAATTATAATACAAAAATCTGGTTCGAATACAGATTGCAAATCTAACTTCAAAGAAAAATTTGAATTCAATAGAAAGACAAATGAAATGCAATGGAATAGTTAAAGAAATGGTATTCAAACACACACTATTGACTCAAAAAAATGCTATCTTTCACACCAAAATTTAGCCGACCTTTGTATTGATTTTGGAAAAAGTACATATAGAGTCACAGATTGGGCCGTTACAAAAAGGGGGGTAACTGAAATGGTTCAACTTCCCCAACTAGAAATGATAACCAAAGGTTTATCCGCTACAACATTAATCAAAATTTGGTACAAAGAGATAATCTATTCAATCTTTAGTTTCATTCCTTTTGCCTAATTTAGCCCTATAGGCAATGGTAGTTGTGATAACTCTGATGAGCTCCTCATGTCTGTTGATGTGGACATTGGTGTATCAGATGAGCCATCTAGAATGCTCCTTATCTAGACTCTTAATGGCATTTGTATGATCCTTCAATTCTTCCATGGCCTTATAAATACATCCACTCAACTACTGGAGCTCTGACACTTTGTCCAAATGGGTGGAAGATGGCTTTGACAGCTTGTCCACATAATCAGAAAATGATTTCTGCATATTGACCAATCCTATCATTTCTTTTCCTTTCCCACTCATCTATGATTCTGTGTGCAAACCTTGAAGAATCTTAAAGTCTTTGCTTTGTTCTTCCTTGACCTTAACATCTACTTGTTGCAGCCCCATCTTGGCCTGAATGATCATTTTGATTTTGAACTCTAGACTTTGAAGCCACTCGATTAGAGGTTCATCTCCCTTTTGCAGAATCTTGGCTTTCAATGCCTCTTTGGTCTTCATCTTTACTGCTACATGGAGTGTCACTATGCACTCATAACACTTCACTCTCTCAGATGTGATATTTTGCAAATTCTTCTCAATGTTATTTCTTTCTGTGTCCAATCTCAAGAGAGCATTACCCAACTGCTTGACAACTGCCAATCCCTCAGATTTGAGCCTCTCAACCCATCCCTTGCCAATCTGTGTGAATTGCCTATCCTCTTGCAACTTGGATAATATAGCTTGATTCTCCACAACACTGGGATCAAAGGTGGTTTGGGTGTTGGGGACGTTTGCAATCAGAGTGAGGAGCTGTCTTATGAAATTGGTTAGCTCAACCACCTCTGCCTTTAGTTGAACCTTGGTAGTCTTAAGCTCCTTGCGTTCTTCCTCTATCACCACATTATTATATTTCCACCAATCCACCTTGGTGTCATGATGAGCCAACCCCATATCAAATGACTGCAACTGAAAGTCTGAGGCGGTCATATCCTTGAATCTACCTTCCTTGGTTGGCTTGGCCACTTCCATAGTGAAGTGTCTAGTCTTAGTGTCATGACCCAGAGTAGAAATAATCTTTACTTTCTTCTATTTGCTTGTAGTGACCTTGGGCTGAAAGGCTTGTGACAGAGTGTCTTTGCTAGAAATTCTTTCTTCCACCATCTTCCTCTTGTGTTCCAGAGTATTTTCTATCCATGACTCTGCGCTGGTAACTTTTTTGATAGAAACCAACTCCTCAATGAACAACTTCCTTATGACTGGGGGCGTAGCCTTTGGTCTAGAAGCAAATGGATTTACCAAAGTAGGAGAAGAGGACACCAATTTGGCTACTAAAGCAACCTTCTTCTTTTTCCAGGCCTCTTCTTCTAATTCTGTGGTTGAAGGAGTATCTTCACCCACTTCTACTATGATAGGGGACCCTCGCATTGGAGAATCCTGGGTTGAAGCGCCAACTGGTACATCTATAGTGACTGCTTTAGCTGGCTGCTCTGGTTCTACACCTTTGGTGGGTTCCTTTGTTGTTCCAATATTTGGAATCAGACCTCCTCCACAAATCTTCTTTGGTTGAACTTATTTTTTTGGAGGTTCATCACCTCCCCCAGCTGGTTGAGATGAACTCTTGGTCATAGGTAGGAGTACCACTAAAGAATTTTTTGCAATGTTGGAAGTATCCTTTGTCAGGGTCCTTTGAGTAGGAGGCTTCCTTTTTGACCTCTTCCTTCTTCCTTCTGTCCATTCAACCCACTACTCTGTACTCTTACAAATCACCAATGACTTGATCTAACATGGGCTCAAAACTGATGGAGAGAGGTTTGATATTCTCGAGATCAATATTATCATACATGTGCTGGCCGTCATCTAGTAGCCCCTCAACTAAAAAATTGACCTTGAACTTTTTGATTTGTTTAATGGTTAATTTGGCATACAATATATCTCTGCTCTCCAAATCATCTCTACAATTGGCCCAGTAGTCTTCAATGTCATCTACATGGTGGATAGCTTAGCTCATTTGTAGGTAATCATGAGCATAATTAACTGGATCATATTGTGGCCTCAGAACATCATAGGTTTCCAATGAAAACCTCTTGGAGAATGCCTTTAGAACATTCTTCACCTTAGACTGGGATGCACAGCTGTAGGCTCCGATAGTCATGGGGAATTCATAGCCCTTCTTCCTGGCATCAGCACAGATCAAATTCACTTGCAGTGCTTTCCTCATCACTTCCACCAACACGATCATATCCGTAGGATATCTGGGCAGCTTCAAAGGGAATTCGTCAAAACCTGCAAGATGAAGGTATGATAAATCTCTGAATTGAATAAAATAGCATCCAAATTGGCTAATAAAAGCCATGGCTTCAGGAGAGAATCTCCTTTTTGGATAGCCTTGTAGCTCCCTGCACAATCTCATTGTAAATGCATCATTAACCCGAAGATATTCTACATAACTGTTATGCAATTACAAAGAGGGGAAAAATTCGTAACTCTTAACATCATCAAGAAATTCCTCTAATCTAGGAAGCCCTGGCCAAATTTTTATTGTTGCTATAATATACAAAAGGACTGAAGACATATAAAATTCATTCTATCACTTAGCTCTATCTAGGGCCTTTGAGAGGTTTTCACTTACCATAAGGGCCCAATCATTGAAGTGGTGTTGGGAATAGATTACCTGAACCAGGAAGAAGTGATGATCAACAAAATTGAGTGCCTTACTCTCACCTCTGATCCTATGGAGTAGCACTAGAATTTCTATGATCTCTGGCTTTAGATTAGTGCCATATAGTGTCTTTAGCAACTTCCCTTTGGTGCTCTTGGGCTCTTGAAACCATGCTTTCATTATCTCCTTCTTCCAAATTGACTTTTTGGTGATACATTCAATCACCGCCTAACTGTATGTCATTTTTGAATACTCAGCTTGCTCTGGGATGTGAAGCAAGTTCTAGACTGATTCTCTATCAATGGATAGCAACACTGTATCATTGGGCAAGAGGATTTTCCTGGTATCTGGGTTGTATCGAGTGATGCATTTCCTGGATCAATTATGGGGCTTGAACAGCCATGGGAAAACTAGCGGCTTCAACTAATCCACTCTCCTTTAGTTTCTCAATGATGGGATGCATCTAGTCTGCTTTTAGTCTATTCTAAAAGTTCTGCATATCAAAGAACTTTAGAGACGTATCTGAAATCTTATGCCATTCAGAAGTAATGTCATTCATTCCATTGAATCCCATGAATTTGGAAGCCATACTTCAAATGATTTGATTCAGGAATGAAGAATATCTCTCAAGAATGCAGGGTCAAAGAACAACCAATATCAAAGGCTTCGAGTTCAAAAAATTTGTTAAACAAACAATAGCTCCTGTTGGCAATCTCCAACTGATCTTATAAATTTTGAATTCTTACCGTTTAACGGCCAACTTTGCACACCACATACATGAAAAGACCTCAACATTAATGAAACAGTCCGTTATGAAGTAAAATGGCTTTATTTGAATTAATTACTTTTCTCTTACGGGCCGTTAAGAAATGTCTTTTCACTTTTATTAACCACAATGGTAACTTTTCTGAGGTAGTGGAAAATTACTTTTCCACTTCTCCTTTAGGCAGAGAAATGCTTTTGGAGTGCTCTCGGTTCAAAAATCCTCCAAAGGGGAAATTTGGTCTGTCAGGGTGCCAAAATGGCATGCGTTGATTTCATCTACCTTCTTTATATCTCAGATTCTTTATGAGATAGATTCTTCCTTGAAATCACTTCATTTTAATGGCTTGGCAGAAAACGTACTCCATGGGTCAAAACCCGCCTGTTGGAGGAGTGGAGAAGCCATTTTTTGCTTTTCTGCCTTTAGACTTATTTCTTAGATTTCTTTCTATTTAATCATTCCTCTTGACTTGTAGAGGTGTAGTTCTGACACCGTAGTCCTTCTAAGCTTAAGGGATCCATTTTAGAAATGCACTTCTTGCTGAGATATCACTTAGTAGTCATCGGCGGAAGATGCACCCTGCTAATGCTTTTCTGCCGGTGGAGAAGCCCGAACCCAATTTTTCGCCAACCTGCAAAATGAAGAGTTATGGCTAAATACTTCAGTTGCATGTAAAAATGATGTTAGAAATCTTCAAACCATGGCCTTTACCAGATTGGGAACTTAACCTACCCAATAAAAACACATTTCAAATACAGATTCCCTCCGGCTCGCAAAAGAGAGAAATCAAAATGGGGAAATCCAGTAAAGGTCTCCTATCATAAGGGGATAGCTAGAATTAGACTCAGGACTCACATGAAGCTTTTGGGACCACTACTACACATATAACATCCACTTTTGTCTAAAGGTATGCATACCAAAAGTGGGGCAACATGTATCCATGGAGATTGGTTTGTATGTAAAAATACATAAGAAAAATGTACAAGAGAATCTACAAGGGAGGTTGTATGTATGCCCTCTTCCTTATGATGACTACATAGTAAACATCACAAGGAAGAGAATCAAGGATACCTACTTCCAAAAACAAGGAGATATCCTTAAAAAAATAATGTAGATCATAAACTTAGCGAATAGTGCTAACTCTTATAAGCTAAGAAAATATATAATTGTGAAGGATATTCTGCTTTTGAGAAGATACCTTTAAAAGGAAGAGATCTTGTTTAAAATACTTCTACCTTCAAGAGGAGTGCTTGAACAAAAATTGCATCTTCAAGACAAAGAGGGGGAATAGAACAAAAATTCATCCATTTAGCCACATGTTTCTAGGTGAAATAGGGATTCTTGATGAAGGATGACAAACCTTGAATCGCAAAGAAAGGGAATGAGTTTATAACGAACATAGTTTTGCAAATAAAGAAGAGGTGATGATCCAGGATGCACACCTCTTGTATAAGAGATAATCCCAATCAAAACACACAATTATTTATAGGAAAGTAATGTCACATGATAAAAAAAATGCCCTTGTACCAAGGAAAGTAGATCCTTAGACAAAAGAGAGAAAGAATGTACATGCAACCTTGCCCCCCAAGTGTGAAGGAAAGATAAAAATATATATAATACACATTGAATGATAGGTACCACATAATAGATACACAATACCAAGAAAAATAAGTTGTTAACTAGAGATAACTCTTAAAACATACATACATGATAGAAAAGACATCATATATGAAGTAAGCCAGTCATTAAGGAAACAAAGGAAATAATGAAACTATGGATGATTATTAAATGATAAAGATTCCATCCTAAGACATAAAAGGATTGTTAAGAAAAAATATTTATCTTGGATGTAATAAAGTATCTTATGCCAACAAGAACATATCATAAGATAATGAAAAACCATAAAGAGATGAGGGAGAAGAAAGCTACATCATATCATCTTAGCAATCATGATGCAGAGTGCAACAGTGGAAGGCTTGATCTCCTAAGACCTTTGAGGTCAAATTTCTCCAAACTACTAAGGGTTCCAATCAGATTCCAAGAAAGGTTTCAATCCTTTCTCTGACTATTGTATACCTCTAATAACCCCTAAGAACAACCACTAGATTCATAAACACATTTTTTACAATTTTTCACTATGTTTCCTAGTCACTTTCCAAAACAGGGCTTCAAGGCCAAATTTGGCAAAATTGGGATATCAGACACAACCCCACACCCAACACAAGATCAAATGATGTAATATGGATTTTTTTATCAACCTAAACACTGCCCCACAAGACCAAATTCTTATCTACTCCAGCACTCCAAGAATCCTCCAAGGTACACAGACCGAATAGGGCCCTAATAGGCTTGGTTTACAAAGGAAGACCAATGAAATGGGTGCATAGATGAAAGGAAGGTCTTTGGATCTATTCAATGTTGTCTGAGAACACTTAATCCACCTTTGGATTTTTCAATTTGTGCATATCTAACACTGGATACTCAAATTCCTATAATTTAGGACCAAATACATAATGATATTTGGCCTAGGGCTTGCAAGCATAATTCACTCCCTTCACTTTCTGTCCTATTGCTTTCAGAATCCTAAAATACATTCTCAGAGCTTTCATTTTCATTGGGTTTTGTGCAGAATGGACGGTATAGTCGCGAGCTATAACCCCATTTGCCCCAAACCCTGCTGGAACTAGGGTTTCCTGGGTATTAGGAGAAAAAATGCGATAACTTTGTCTACAAACCTCCAAAACACCTCAAACCAAGTGCATTCGAAGGCTAGTTCAACAGAGCATCTTGTCCAATCATTAATCTTTCACTTCCAATCCATACAGTTTCTGTAGAATCGAAATAACAATGGTTTTTAAGAAGAAAATAGGGAATTTTATTGATTTTGAATAAATCTGATTACATCTATCAACCTGTTCTTTAGGGAAGGTTGATTAACACTTATATACTTGTGTTTCACTTATCAACTATCTGATATTCAGTTGTAATCGGTTGAAACTTACATATGACAACTTTTAAGCACTTTTTGTAAAGTTGCTTAGCAACTTTTTATTGTTTTAGACTATTCTTGTATAGAAAGGAACCTAGGGACTCTAAACTATCCTAGGACCTTATTTAAGGTATAAAAACCTATTTCCTAACACATTCCTAACTATTCTAAGCCAAAATG
>MU228145.1:2054945-2068382 GCA_018584345.1 Thuja plicata | reverse complement strand
TAAAACATCTACATAGTTACTGATTGTAAAAGAGGATAAACATGAATTATACCAAATGAGGCACAAGGTGATTACAATAACAGCAAGCTGTCATAGAACCAGAAGAGAAGTAGATGGATGAAAAGAATAGACACAGGAGCAAAAATACTACAAGTATTAGAAAGTTTCCAACAAAGCATGCCTTTCACATTCTTCCAACAGTTACAAGATGAGTCTTCAACTCATATTTATACAAATTTGAAGCCAACTGCATCCTTTAGCAATAACTTCCTGATCAAAACTTTTCTTGTCTAGCCACCGCCTAGCCCCTGAAAGTCATCCCTTCAAAATATCAATCATAAATGTTCATCTACAGAAGCGGTCATATCTCTCTAGAAGAGTCGCAAAAGTCTTTGAAATTCAATAACTGCTCTGCAGACCTGTCAACTGTATGCTCTGATCCCCCCAAAATCTGATTTTCCACAAAATATCTAATTCTTTTCCTTCGAGAAGATCTGATCTAAATAGAGATCAGCCGACTGCCTCTTGCATAATCCTGTAATTAGCATACTCTGATCAAATCTGGAAATCCCTGCAAAATGAACAAATCATCTCTGCTTTGTCGCTTACTCGCAGCCTCTCTAACTCTGTTTCTGTTTCATGCGCGAGTGCGCGACAAGCTCTTTTCTCTTGCTTTTTTCTCAGTCACGAGCTACATCCTTATAACGCTTCCCTTTCAGCGACTGAGCGCCAATGCTCTTTCCTTTTCATTTATTCCTGTGTCGCACAGTCGCCCAGACTTTACTCTGTCTTTCATTTTATGCATGAGTGCGCGACGAGCTCTTATTCATCACCTTTTCTGTGATCGCGCACTCGCGAGTAACCCTCTTGTTACTTTACTTTCTGGGCGAGCAGGCGATGAGCACAATCTCTTCATCAATCGCTCAGTCGCGAGCGTATCCTTCTTTGTCTGTAATGTCTGGCGACAGAGCGACGAGCACTTGTCTTTTTCTTAATCGCGTAGTCGCGAGCCTCTTTTCTTTTAGTCTTTTTGCTCGGCGACTGAGCGACATCCTTTTATTTCCTTCGGTCGCACACTCGCAGGCCATTTTTACTTCATTCAGTTCTAACAGCGAGTGTGTGATGAGACATCTCTTTTGCTCGTCGCACAGTCGCGAGCTACATTCTGCTTAACCTTATGGCTCAGCAACTGAGCAACAACTACCCTCTTTGCTCAGTCGCACACTCGCAGGTTGTTTTTCCTTTGCGTCCATTGCTCAGCGAGTGAGCGATCGAGCCCTTTTTTCGCTCGTCGCACACTCGCAAGCAGCTATCTTTTGCTCCCCTTTGCTCGGCGATTGAGCGACGAGCAGCTTCCTTTTCTAGTCGCACACTCGCAACCTGTTTCTCCTTCATGTGCTTTGCTCAGCGACCAAGCGACGAGCCCCTATTCTTGCTCGTCGCGCACTTGCGAGCTAGAAACCCGACATGACATAGATATCGCGACTGCGCGACGAGGTATTGAAAATTTTGACCCGCTCGGTCGCAAGGCAAGAACGATTTGTCTTAAACTGATCACGATTGTGCGATGACATAATCCTTAGCTCGTCGCTCAGTCGGGGGGAAATGGACCTATGCAGGAAAAGGTGGCGACTGAGTGATGACCGTGACTGGCAGCTCGTCGCGCAGTCGCGCAACTTAAAACTTGAGCAAAACTTAACGCGATTGACATAAGATCTGATTTTTTGAAAAGGGAGGCATGACCATTTTGGCGGGAAACACAGAAAAGGCCAGAAAAATATAGGATGGGGAATTTTTGGTAACAAAGATGAATACCATGAATAGTTTCTCCAAAGTCTGAAATATGAGACTCCGCAATCAAACCTACAATGTTTGTCAAGTAGTCATCCCAATTAACTAGATCTGAAAGAATATGTATATCCTGTTGCACTGAATCACAAGTATCCATGAATGTAGCAACACAAGTATTTTCAGAAGCAATAGTATATGCAGGATAATGAATTCAAGGCTCAAGAACTGGATCTGATGTGAGAATACCCAATTTTAAGTAACCAAAGTTCCCCTCAATATCAAGATTCACACTAGGAGTGTGATCAACAACTAAAGGATCAAAACCATCATCAGACGCAAAGTCTGGAAAGTTATATAATTGAGATGCATGATCAAATATCCTAGTATAAATTATCTCTCTTCTTTCCAATTCTTGAATGATAACTAAACGAGGTGTGAACTCCATAGTCTTCCCTGTTCCACCATGGGTGATATCATGGATGGAAAGAAGATTGTTTGGCAGATGAGGTACACACAAAACATCATTGAAAGTGTCATACCCAATATCAATAGAACCTTTCCCAATCACACTCATGTAAGTGTTGTTTCCCTTTAGAATAGGTGGCATGACACAAGGCACAAAAGAAGAGAACACAGACTGTGTGGAAGCCATATGACGAGAAGCTCCAGAATCTAGGATTTATCTCCCTTATTTAAAACTTGTAGAAGAACAAAGAGATTTTCCTTTACCTTTAGCTGACTTAGAATCAAGTCTTGCATTACCTTTTACCTTAGTATATCCTTATTGTTTTGAATGTGAAGAAGAAGTTTACTTTGACATTATAGAAGGAAGATTAATGTTGTTCTTTTTAAGAAGATGTTTCAATTAATCAATATCCATCTTATAACAAGAATGTTCTTCATGTCCAATCCTCATGCACAAGTATAATTCTCCTTCTTAGAGGAATCATTTGAAAATGATTTATTTTGTGCTTGACATGTATGTGGATTTTTATTCAAGTTATTTTGATTCTTGTTAGAATGTCCTGACTCTTTCTGACCCTTAGGCTAACTAGCCAACAAGGATTTGTTCTTTGACAGATTAATTAGACCAATATAAATAAGATTTTGTTGTTCATGTATCAACATCTCAGAAAGAGATGGAAATGAAGGTTTAACATAAGTCAATGGACCATAGTTAGCTTGTGAGTATGGAAGCTAGAAACAAAAGATGCATATTCAAGACCATGTTTGTTTAGTACATTATAAACTAACTGAATGTCCTTTTTATCAATGCCACATTCTTTCCATTGTGATCTCAAATCATTAACCTTAGTTACAAAATATTGGATGTTGTTAAAGTTCTTTGGATCAAGGCTCATCAAATCACTATCAATCTAGTAACCTCTAACTTCATCAATTGTACCCTATAATTTTTTTAAATTTTCCCATGCTTCATGTGAATTTTTACATCCGTCAATCTGAAACATAAGATCAAGGGAAACAAAGCTACGAAGACATCCAAGAGTTTTTGTATGTTCAAGAATCCATTTGAGTTTTTCCTTATAATTTGTAGGTTCAACTACTTTTTATTCAACATATGGAGTGTACCCAAGTTGAATTAGTGCATTCCATGCATGTTGAAGCCAAGTTTCATAATTATATGGTGTAAGCAAAGGAACCTTAGAGTGATCCACGTGAACAAGAAAATATATCAGAAACACAAACACACCAAAAGAGACACCCCCCATTTTTCACTCAATCAAGAATCCCCCCCCGCCCACAACAGAAAAAGATTGTGGCACTTTATAAATTAGTGCTTTTACAATGTTGGAGTTGTTTTCTAGAGTTTTACATTGTCCAAAATATGACCCAAATACTGAAAGTACAATAAAATATCAAAATGTGAACCTCAAACTAGCACCAATGTGTAGTGGTTGGAAAAATATCAACTTTCACAAAAATAATCACCTCAATTCGAGGTCGTATGTGAAAGTTACATATGTTTGAAGTTGAAAAAAATGAGGATCATACTTCAAATCTAATGATAAAACTATTTTTCTCGAAAACAAGGACCACTTGAGAAAAAACCAATCACTCTGATAGGAAGAGAGGGAAAATATACCCTAAATAAATAAACTTACACTTAGAAATGCCTCTGTATGAGTGTGAACGAGTGCTCCAAAGTTGAGGTGCAAAAACAAAACCTTCAACACTCAGGGGTCATTAAATTTGGAAAAATATGCTCCACCAAAATTAGCCAATTGCTTCTTATTTTAACAACCCACCAAATGTAGAGAACCGCCATTTTTGTTTTCTCACTAGATAGTGTAAAGCTCTGCTAATTTTAAAATACTCCAAAAAAAAATTAAACCTCCTCTAAAATTGGTGAAACTGAGAACTGCTCACCAAATGTGGTGAGGGAGACAAATATAGATGAATCTCCAAATTTGTCGAGGTATGAAGACTGGGGAGATTTTGTTGAAGATAAAACAAGAGCCAAGGAAAGCAAGTATAGGGCGCATCAAAGAATTTTTTTATTTAAAAAATACTTTAAAAAACATTTTCGGGGGTCGGAGCCTCACCCGATCCCTTTGAAAAGGGTCTCACAGGAAGGTTTTCCCCTACACAAGCCTTTAAAGGCTATAGGTGGTGTGCGGGGCCCAAGCCTGTAGACTGGGTACCTCCTCCAATACCAGTGTGAGGCCCAATAGTAGGTCGGGAACCCTGTACAAAGTTATTTTTTATTTTTTTTCAATAAAATCTTTTCCAAAAAGTTTATAATAAATATAAAATTTTAGATATATAAAATTTGCATATTTTGAAATAGCAATAGTCTTTTTTTTTAATGCATAAAATATTATTTTTCTATAAAAAATATCAAATCCATACCAAATTGGGCAGGTGGGCCATAGGGCTTATCTCCTAAAAAATTTGCTTTGATTTTGACTATATCATTGATAGATGAATTGACACTCAATCTTAGCATTTTGGGGCCTTTTTGACATAATGGTGTAGTCCTTTTAGCCTCAAAATTCCTTGAAATATTGGCTACCCTCCGAACTTGACAATGAAAGCTCTGCTTCAAACCCTCATAGAATTCACATCCAGTGTCCAATCCAGACAAAACAATAAGCAATTCTGACTTTCTCGACAACTCTTAACTCAATGGTGAGCTCAAATTTCCTCTAGAAAGATCCAAAACAACCACACTAATAATAAATAAATAGGAACCCCCCATAAGCTATAATTCCTTCAAGTATTTATGATTCTTAATGCCATCATCGGATGCAAGAGAAGAGCATACTTTGCTATCAAGGGAAAATGATTCTAGATTCTTAACAAATATGTTAACCCATAACTCACAACCAAATTTTATACCATGTTACATTTAGCTATGAATCCACCCAAGATAAATTTGACTTAAGGAAATAAAGACTAGAATCCAAAGATGAACAAAACTCAACACTCTCCTAACACTGAACTAGACTCATAATCTGAGCTTGTGTTCTCTTGTACTTATGATAGGGAGATTCTTTCACTGAGTCAGCTTGACTCAATCCTAGGCCTCTATTCTATACCTAATAATTCTTCCTCACAAACACTAATCTAAGGGTAGAACACTTGGTTCACTTACCCTTCACTTCAAGAACCTCTCTACCAATAATGAGTTCACGCTTCACTGATCCTACTGGGGTAGATTCCACAAAACCAATATAAGTCTCACACAGACACTTTGTAGGGTTTTCATCACACTAAATTATTCTCATTGACTCCATTATTGAAGGTTTAGAGCCATAATTTATCCATCCTTCCACCAAGTTCCTTATTTCTAGGAGTAGGGCTAGTGGTTTCTTGTAGCCCTAATCAAGATCCTAAACTGCAATAACTCTGAAAACTTGCAAACAATCCCCCAAAATTATCTTAGAGCCAGATACCCTTTTGGGAAACTCAAAATATTTCTAGGTTTAGGAGTCCTCAATTCATTCGTACAGCACTTCAAAACTCTTAGAGACCGAGTCCTTAAAAATAGGGCTAATAGGACCAAATGATGCAAAACTCTACAAAACTAGATGAAGTGGATTCATCTACCTTCACCATTTCTTATAGGGTCTTTTCAACTTCCAAAGACCATCTTCCATGCATTGGATCTCACTATCCAATCCAACCCTGCAAATGTAGTTCCTCTTGTTCCTCTAAAATCCCTAGCCGAACTATTGCCAAACTCGCCTAGGGAAAGAGCTCAAAATACACCATTGCAAATTTTGTAACTAAAACAAAAAGAAACCTGTTGTACAATTACCAATCTTTTATTTCTTCAAGACACAGTTACTTTCCATGGTTGGAAATCCCTAAGGAATCACTTTACTATTTGCAATCCTATCTGGTCCAGAGAACACAGAGCAGGAAGAACAATTTACATACAAACTCAAAACACAACTAAGAACTAATCCACTCCACATGGTACTGTAAAAAAACTCTAATAACTTAATTACATTGGAAAAAAATCTAATTCAATCCATTCACAATGCTTGTTATTGAAAATACAAAAATGTGACAATACAGTAATTGCAATTCTTCTATTGCTTAAAACTTGTAACCAAAAAAAGTCCAATCTCATTACAATGACATGGAAGTCCTTAAATAGGTTTCTTATGCCTCAGAAAACCACTCAAACTGACCCATAACTGCATTTGGGCACAAAGAAATATTTTAGCAAAATGTTGTCGAGCAACATTTGAAAGTTGCAAATGTTGCTTAACTAACATTTTGCACTTTTTACAATTTTTCTCTTTCACTATTGTAACTTCATGATTGGACACCATAAGGTCAAACACCATGTCCTATGACCTAATACACCACAAAAATGTACATTTAAGCATCTTGGTTTCCAAAACCATGGTTTAGTCCATTTTGTCCATCAGGACATTACAAAGGACACTTGGACAAAAAACCACACAACTCAACACAAACTCTCCTAAAACATTTCAAATTAATCCCAAACTTTCCTAAACAATCCCATCAATCATTAAAATACCTTTTCACAACAAAATAGAGGGCTCCATCTCTAGGGTCTCATACACCATGCTCCCCCTGGACAAAGAAGTCAAGTTGCACTAGGAGTCAACAATGCAATATTTATTCCCAACTTTTTGAATTCTGCTTCAGCAACCCATGTAGCCTCTGCTTCTGGAAGATGTTGTCATTTGATGAGGTGTTCCATGCACTGACCATGTGTGGTCTTCTTCTTAATTTTGGATTCCAGTGCCTTTTCTTCTTTTGGATTGGGTGTAGTTGGTAAGGGCACATCCCTTGTAATATTTTCCAACTCATTAGAAATCTTTGTCTCTGTTAGTAGTGGACCTTTATATGCAACTAAGTCTTGAACATTGAATACTAGTGAGATTTCTAATTCTGGAGGTAGATCAATTTTGTATGCATTTTCCCCATATTTGGCTAATATTTTTCATGGACCAATCCTTTTCATCTGCAACTCGCTAGGTATGCCTTTCTTCAACCTAGCTTTATTCAATTGTACCATTACTATATCCCTCACTTCAAAGTGTAACTCCTTTTTATTTGCATCCACTTTAGTTTTTAACCTCTATATTGCCTCTGTGAGTGTTTGTTTTACTTGGTCATGTACTTCCTTCATTGATTGGGCTAAGTCTTCAGCATGTCCACTCTTTCCCTTCATGCTTCCCAATTCTTTGAGCTCACAAACTCCTCTGGGGTGAACACCATACACTACTGCAAATGGACTTTTACCAATGGTCCTATTGACACTATCATTTTAAGTGTACTCAGCCTATGGTAGGACTTGATCCCACATTTGTCCATACTTCTTTGTGAAGCATCTCAAAAGGTTCCCTAAAATCCTACTTATGACCTATGTTTGTCCATCTGTCTGGGGTTGATAAGCTGACCCAAAAGAAATATTTGTTCCTAGCCTCTTCCACAATGTTTTCCATAAATGCCCCATGAACTTGACATCTCTGTTTGATATTGTGTACGACTTCCCTAAAAAAAAATTGAGCTATGTAACTTGCATCATGTGTTGTTTTTCATGGAATGAAATGGCTCATTTTACTGAACCTATGAACAACTATGAAAACACCATCCATTCCAGTGCTTGTCCTTGGTAACCCCACTATGAAATCCATACTGATACATTCCCATGACCTATTGGGAATGGGTAGTGGTTGGTATAATCTGGCATTATAAGTCACACCTTTAGCTTCCTAACAAACCATACATTGCTCCACATACTTTCTCACATCTCTCTACATCCTTGGCCAATAGTAGAACCTCTGAACCAATTCAAGGGTCTTATTAAGACCAAAATGGCCACTAAGACTACCATTGTGTTTTTATTGTATCAGGTTCTCCCTCATAGATCCATTGGGTACACACAACTATCCTCCCCTAAACAAAAATCCATTTTTTAATGTGTAATTTGCAAACTAACCATGAAAGTGATTGTTGAACTCCATACATACCATATAGACCTCTGAGAAGTCTCCATCTTCTTTTTAAAGATCCTTAAAGCTTTCCACTCCAATACCCTACAACTACACTTCTTGAACACTGAGTATCCTTTGACTCAATGCATCAACAACCTTATTCATTTGCCCCTCTTATGCTTTACGGTAAATGTATAAGCTTGTAAGAACTCCATCCACTTAAGATGTCTATTACTTAACTTCTCTTTGGTATCTATGTAACTCAAAGCTTGGTTATTAGTGAAGACTACAAACTCTTTGGGTATGAGGTAGTGTCTCCACTTCCTAAGGGCTTGAACTAGGGCATAGAGTTCTAGGTCATAGGAAGAATATTTATTCTTGGCCTCATTCAACTTTTCACTATAAAAATCCATTGGTTTACCCTCTTGGATCAAAATAGCCCCTACTTCTATGCTACTAGATTCACACTCCAAGGTAAACAATTTCTCAAAACTTGGTAACATTAGAATGGGTTGGGTGGATACCTTTGTCTTTAACAACTCAAAAACCCTACTAGCTTCTTCATTCCACCTAAACTTAGTCTTTAATCCACCCTTTATAGTATCTAACACTGGAGCACATATGGCACTAAAACTCCTAACAAATTTCATATAGAATTGGGCAAGCCCATGAAAACTTCTTACCTCATTACCAGATGTGAGAGTGGGCCAGTTGAGTAAAACCTTCACCTTTCTAGGATCCATCTTTAATGACCCTTGTGAGACCAAAAACCAAAGATACACTAATTTTTGTTTCAAGAACTTACACTTCTCCAAGTTGATTGCCAACTTCTCTTCCTGCAAACTCTTCAATACAATATGCAAATGCTCAAGGTGCTCTTCCTTAGTCTTGCTGAAGATTATGATTTCATCAAGACAAACTACCACAAACACCCCTATGTAGTCCTTTAACACTTCATTCATTAATCTCATGAATGTGCTTGGGGCATTGCTAAGCCCAAATGGCATGACAAGCCATTCATACAGTCCTTCTATAGTATTGAAGGTTGTTTTCCATTCATCCCCTTCCTTTATGTGAATTTTATGGTATCCACACTTTAGATTCAAATTTGTGAAGTATTTAGCCCCACCAAGACAATCCATTAGGTCCTCAATCCTAGGGATTAGAAACCTATATCTTATTGTTATTCTGTTTATATCTATAGAATCTATGCATAACCTCCACTTACCTCCTTGTTTATGCCAAAACCACTAGCACAGCACATGGACTTATGCTCTTCTTTATAATCCCTTGATCCAATAACTCTTGCACTTCTCTAGCTACCTCCTTGTTTTGCTCAGGGGTCATTTTGTAAGCTGCCTTATTGGGAAATGATGCACCTGGAATGAAGTCAATTTAGTGACTTATTGGTCTCTGTGGTGGGAAGATTGTTGGTGATCCATCACTCACAATATCCTTAAACTACTCCAAAATTTCTTTTATCTCCTTGGGTAAAGGTGTTTGTGCTTATGTATTTTCCTCTCTAGGCTTCATCATGTCTGCATAACACTCTTCATATTCTCTCTTAAGAACTTGCAGGAATTATTTTCCTCCTACTACCAACACATTAGGACTAGTCTTCACTCCTTCCTCCATCAAAGACTAGATTTTTTATGTCATTCCATCCTTTTGAAAAGAATGAGTATTCTTTTCTCCATCATGCATGGCTTTTCTGTCAAACTGCCATGGTCTTCTCAATATAATATGGAAAGCATCCATGGGAAGTATATCACAAATTATCTTTTCATTGTAGCCTCCAATTGCAAATTCAATCTAGGATTTTTCATTTACTAGGACATGTTGTCCTTTGTTCAACCATGTCACCCTATAAGGATGGTCATGAGGTATGTGAGTCACTCCAAGTTTGTTCATTTCTTCTTCAGAGATTATATTGTCAGCTGACCCAGAGCCAATGATCACCCTGCATACCTTACCAAGAATCTTTCACTTCACTTTGAAAAGTGATCGCCTCTGCTTGGGTTCTTCTCTAATTGGTTCCTTGATCAGAACTCTCCTTATCATTAGGTTTTCCCCACTCTCTGAATCAAGATTGATCTCAGGAGACTTCACACTACTGGAATTTTCTCGCACATAATTAACCCTTCTCTCTGATTATGAAGATGTGGATTTGTTAGGACATCTATATGCAAGATACCCAAATTGGTGGTAGTTATATCACTTCATGTTTGCAAATGAGCCTCTATTGGACCCTCCACTAAATCTTCCTCTACCACCACTATTAGGACCTCTTCCTCATCCATAAATACCTTTTCTACTGGTTTCATTTCTCTGCTTTATCATTTTTGTCTCCCCTTGGGGTCTTGAATCATTATTTCTACCACCATAGCTACCTTTGGAGTATCTACCTCTTCCTCTGCCTCTGCTATTGGCTTCATACTTTTTCATGCTCTTCTCCTCAACCTTAAGAGCTATTTGATAACACTTCTGTATAGTGGTAGGTGTCAAGAGACTTATTTACTTTTGGATACTCCATATTAACCCATTGAGGTACCAAGACACTTTTATACTTTCATCCTTTGTCACCTTAGACCTTAGGCATAATTTATAAAACTTCTCTGTATAGACACTCACATCTGAATCTTTTTGTCTTAGATTCTACCTCTTCTTATGGATTTGTATCTCATATTCCTCAAGGATGTACATGTAGACCTTATGGAAAGACTTGTTGTGAATTAGTGCTAAAACACTTAGTCATCACAGTGTTGACCAAGCCAGCATCTTGAAATGCAACCTGAGCAGTTGTAGTATAGCCCGAGCAGTGGCAGTGTCAACCGAGAAGACATGGAAAATCAGTATTACCCAAGTGATCAATATGACCCGAGTACATAGTGTAGGCCGAGCGCCAGAGTTTACTATGTTGCCCGAGTGACAACATATTTCCCGAGTGCCAGTATATCACCCAAGTGGATTATTGGACCCGAGTAACAATATTGGGCTGACTTAATTTATATTGTTTGATATTATTGTATATCATGGAAGCTGACTTACAGAATTATTTGATTCAGATAAGATATATATGTAAGGTATTTTGTTTATCCAAATGTGTGTGAAATAAGTGTGTATGCAAATATGAAGTGGCAGACTGATTAAGAAGTCTACAGAAGTAAAAGGAACAACAAAGACTCATTTATCACATTCAGGTGATTAGTTTTATATCAAAGGATCTTATTTAGCAATTCAGAGTTGCATAGAAGATCATCTACTAGTTTGTCCTAATAGGTACATCAGCAAAATCCTTTAACAAGGTGGACTTAACAGTCCCTTACAAATCTCCTAACAGAGTTGCATACTTAATTGTATTTTACAAATCCTTTCACAAGGTGGACCTAACAGTCCTTATTGCTCCTAACAGGGTATACCATCAAAAGTGGTCAATTGTAAGCTTTAGCAGGCTAAATTTATACTGTAGTACTAAATCTTGCAGGTACCATACCCACCCCAATTTTACTTTCTATTTGGAAGGTTTTTGGGTAACCAAATATTGTGCCAAGTGTTGTGGATGTTTATTGCTTTTATGTTCTATGCATGCAATCAGATTAGATAATCTAATAAAGAATTGAAGAGATTAAGTTTTATTGGAACCTGATTTAGTCCCCCCCCCCTCTCAGTCACCTAGCCTCAATATATTTCCCACAATTGGTATCAGAGCTAAAGGTTCTCTTAACAGAAGTTTAACAGCTTGAGCAAAGATCAGAGGCAATGGAAATATATAGACTGGAGAAAGCCATTGAAAATGAAAAGATAGATCTACAAGTGGCCATGGATCATATCAGAAAACTCAAGGAGCAACTCTCTCTTTCCTTGAAAATAAGAAAATATTTAGTAGTGCAAATGAATGAAAAAAGTTACACAAAAGAAAGAATCGAAGACTTATGCAAAGAAAGAAGTTCTGAAGACATTGATGCAGCAATTGAAGACCTACTTGCAAAGAATCTCAATTTACATGAAGAATTCATAAGGTTGAAGAGAGAACAAGAAATTCATTCAGTCATAATATGTGAAGTCATGGAACAAAAGAATCAAGCAAAAAATGACAAAGAAATGGCACAATAAGATAAAAGATTGCTAAGTACAAGATTGGAAGAAAAAGAAAATGAAATCCATCATTTGTCACTTCAACAAGGAGATATAATAAATCAACTCAATAATCCAAATAAAGAAGTTATCATTCTGAGGACATAAACTGAAAGACTGCAGAATGATCTCAATATTGAAAAACAAACCAATGAGAGTATGATGAATTCACAAGTAAGCATGGATCAGTTGACAGAGCAGACTCAACTCAAACATCATGGATAAACTAGATTAGGTTATATTGAACAAGGTGAATCCTCATAGCAAGAAACTCAAAAGAACATGAAACCTACTTGTAATAATTATGGAAAGTTAGGGCACACATCAAATAAGTGTTGGAGCAATAGAAAGTCAAATTTTAATAGTAAATGTTGTATGCTAAAATGTTGACACACTCCTATGAATCATTCCATCCAAGGTTGCTCAAGAATGAGGCCTCAAACATCGACTCATAGCTCTCTAGTCATGGAGTGCAAAGGTTTGAAATGGAGGCCCTCATATTTACCAAGTTATGCCCATGCAAGTACACCATGAAATGAGATATTCAATGCATGAAAATGAGATCTCTATATGATAACAATGCATGAAAAGAAATTAATCTAAATGATAACAATGCATGATTAATCTATGAAAGGAAATATGCAAATCTAATCTACGAAAATAAACATGAATCTAATCTACATGAATAGCCATGGATGAAAGAAGAAGAAGACAAGAAGAGAGAAGTTGCAATATCCAAGCCAAAGTGCTCAAATCCTTCTCCAAAATTGCTCTCCAAACCTGCAACATAACAATACTATGAAAACCAAATATGAAAATGAGAAGGAGAGATTTCCTTATAAATAAAAGTGAACGATTGAGATTAAGAGGCAAAAAAGAATTGATCAATGGTTGAGATTAAGAGGAAAAAATCCCACCACTTAGGAAGATGTGAAGAAAAAAGGATTTTTATTTAATTTTTCATTTAATTTATTTCCTTTTTCATCAAATAAAGTGCTTTAAGTGGGGATTTTTATTTATTTAATTAAAAGAGGGGTTTTCTTTATAATTAAATAAATTAGAAGAATTT
>MU228145.1:2038633-2054808 GCA_018584345.1 Thuja plicata | reverse complement strand
GAAATATTGAAATAATTGAATTAATTACAATTTGATCAAGGAAATTGATTTGAATTGAAAATGTTGCAAAGCATTGATTCAGGAAATTTGATAAATTGATAAAATGATAAATGGGGCCCAAAGTCTAAGCGACCATTTTAGGGTGCATACATTTGCCCATCTTTGACAAATGTGTGGTCAACTCGAGAACACATGTAGTCAAAGAATGTAGTTGAAGTGTGAGGTCAACTTGGGATCACAAAACAACCCAGATGTGTGGTCGATTTGGGAACACATCAAGATAAAAATAAGCACAATTGAAAAAGACAAAGTCAACATCGAAATAAGTAATTGACATGTCAGAGATAAGAATCTCAAGCAAGACTGATATAATTGATAAAGCTGAATCAAATATTGAAGTTTGATAGGTATTGCCCCCTCGTGATCAAAATCTAAATGAGATAGAGGAGAAACAACAAATTGATAAATTTGATCAAATCGAACTAAAGATAAGGTTCTTGATGTAAGATGAAAGATATAAAGATCACCGAACCAAGGCACAAAATATTATGCCCCAAGGTTGATTAAGAAGAAGAAGAAGGGTGAAAGTGAATGGAAGATAGAAGTTTGAAAGAGGAGGGAAAAAAATGGAGAGAAGAAAGAGAATTTGCCTCAAGAGAGAGAATGCCCCAAAATCAATCAACTGTTTAAGATAGGAAATTTTGATTGAGATCACGAAAGAAGATAAAGAAATGAAGATCAGAATGTGATCACAATTGATTAAAAGTCCACAAGAAAGATGAAGGAAATCCTCTCAAACTCATAAAGCAACCTAAAAATGCAAACTAACATGAGTTCTAATAATGCAAGCTACATGAAAATGCAAAGGTGTACTTGCAATAGAGAAACAAACATAGGATCTTATGTTCATCATTCATAAGAGAATGTAAAAGAAGATATTTTCATCATTGGGTCATTATTAACAGACATCAAAAAATCACACAATCATCACTAGTCACAAGTGCAACTATGAAGATATGAATGTGATTTATATCGGAAACATCACACAACCATCACTAGTCACGAGTGCAACTATGAAGATATGAATGTGATGTATATCATATTTGAAATGTGGAAAGATTCTAACATAAGCATCAAAGACATAAAGGTCAAGATGACTGTGATGTTAGCTTACCCAATTTAATATAGCAAAACCACGCTCGCATCAAAGCATAGAGGCCAGGATGACTTGCAGAACGGTTGTGCAAAAATAGTGAAGCGTAAAGCAAGAAGCAACTAAAAACATGCCCCATGCCCCAAGTCCTCTAGCTATGCATCACAGAGAGACTTATTAGACAAGAAAAATCAACAAAAATCAATAACAGTCAGTACACAAAGAAAAGATCATGACATAGTTCAAGCATTAAGTGTTGCGTTTAAAAATTTAAGCGTGTTAACTGATACTGAATTTTGAGGATAAGGAGCGAATGCTTGCAAGCAGGTAAGACCACAAGACAAAACAAAGTAAGACCAAATCAATAAGTGTTGAACAACACTCGATGTCAAGGGTTGTATTGAAAAATACTATAGGGGTGGTGTTGAAAAACACCATTTGTGAGATGCCCTAAAGACTAACGCATCCAAGAGACCAAAGCTAATATAGTTATGCCCCCTAGACAAAGACAAAGACCAATTCCAGACCAAGGCAACCAGGACAAGGCATAATAGAGAGAGGCTAAGTGTCGAGGACACGTGCTAAGAAATAGGGGTGCAAAGGCCTCAAGTAGCGCCTGTTTCTAGGTTTTCACCACTTGGATTTTATTACAATTTTTTCATTTTTCATTTTTTTTTCTTCTTTTTTTCAGGACTCTTATAATTTTTTTGAATTTTTGCTACCAAGGTGCCCGTTTCCAGGTTTTCACCAAGGCACTTTTTCTATTTTTTTGAATTTTTGAATTTTTTGATTTTTTTTGAATTTTTTTGGAATATATAATTTTTTTGGAGATACATCAAAGTGCCTATTGCTAGGTTTTCACTAAGATGATCATTTTTTCAGGAAATTTTTTGATTTTTAGAATTTTTGACAATATATCATTTTTTTTAAGATTTTTTTCAGGATCAATAATTATGTACAAAAGGATGCCCCCAAACAGAATGGGCATCAAACTCCCAAACAAGATCACATCATGCAGTCCCACTATTTTAGCAAGGTGGAGGACAAGAGGGATTAGCAAGCTGGTGGAAGAGATGGAAGACAGGAGAATGAAGGAAAATGAAGGGAAGAAATCTTCAAAGGCAAACTTCTCAAGAGTACCCAAGCTAGGGAAAAGAAAGAAACATCATGTAAAGAACATTTGGACAAGCAATAAAAGACCAACATAGGATAAGTCACAAAAGCGTAATGCAAGAGCAGGAAAGGATGCAATCCAATGGAGTAGACATATCAAGATGCTTCATAGCATCATGTTTTACTCTTTCATTCTTTTTTTATTAGATCAAAACCAAAGGGGAAAAGGATAGTGATAGGTGAAAATGAATGGAGGAAGATAGATATGAAGGCTAAATATGAAAGGAATGAAAGGAAGATCATCATAAGATAGCTCACAAGATAACCCAAATGTTCGTGTATAGATCAACATTGTCAAGATCAAAGAGAGAATATAGAATGGATGAAAGATGTAGAAGAACTACGCATGATGCCTGATTGCCAGGTTTTCATCATGGTACTTATCCAAGGCACCAAAAGGGAGTGGTTTTCACCATAGGATGAAATTATTTCTCTTTAAATTTTTTCTTTTTTTTTGTATTTTTTGAATTTTTTGGAAGAAGGAAAACTTTTTAGATAATGCTCCTTGAAAGGATAAACCATGATATGCCAAGGATTCAAAATGATATGCTCAAATATGTTGATAGGGAAAGGAAGATGAAAGAGAAAAATGGAGGATAAGGTTTTATGCAAAGCGAGTGAGGTTGGAAGATAGGAGGAATAGACAAATGAGGAAAAAGGATAGAAGGTAGAAGGATAGTGAATGTAAGGATTGTGAAAGGGTAGATGGAAAGGAAGGAAAGATCAACATCAATACACACCTTGAAGGGTGATGAGAGGATGGAGGAAATGTGAATGAAGGAATATGGTGAATGGATAAAAAAAGGTTGCGGTTTAGGCGCATGGAATGAAAGAATATTTTTGGAAGAAGATGAAGTGGAAGCCTTTGGAAACTTGAATGTCAACTTCACTTGTTTCTCAACATGAGACTCTTTCAAGAGAGACTTTGGAATCCATATAGTCGTAGGCTTTTTATTTCTTTTTGATGATTTATAGAGAATATCACAGTGGCCAAAAAAGTTGCAGCCATTTTTTAACAAGTAGATCTCAATGAGCCACCTCAGCCTCCTCTACCACCCAGCCCACCTATGAAAACCATTCCTAAGGGTAATGGGGAGGGAGATAAAGGTCACACAAGAAAGGACCCCATTGATACAACATACAATATGCCCAAGGGGGAACTTGAGTTGAACCCCGGGGACACTTCAAGCTCGGGGATAATGATAGGCAGGCTAGTTGCTCCGCTATAATGGCTAGTGGAAGCCCAGAAAAGAAAATCCCCAACTAATATCATAGCTCCACTATCACTTGTCAAGATGTTGGCTAAGAGCCAAATTCCTAAGAATCCCAAGAGGGCTTGTACCCTTCATAGCACTAGAAGGGCCCCAGATGGCGATATTGTAGCGACAGTCGCCACCCCTCCAATAGGAAAAGAGGATTCTAAGGTAGTTGCCAAAGAATATGTAATCACAGTTGTGTCTCTGGGTAAAATAACTCAGCAGGGGGAACTAGACCTCCTAAACAAAGCGGGTTAGGCTATTCGGGCCCGATATAAGAAATAATCTCATAAGATACATGAGTTGAAAGTAGCCAGTGCCAATCTTTCGGGACTCCTGATAGAATTAGTGCGCCCCCTCACTTTTGAAACACCCAGACTCTCAGTCCTTGAGACATCACTACCACAAAGTGATGTTGATACTCTAAAAGTTATGAAGAAGAAGGCGTTAGCGGTAGATGAGCGGATCACTCTTTAGGTGGGGGTAATAAGAAGTTTCTTGTTCGAGTCTCTCCCAGACTTTTTCTGGGTAAATGTTTTATCAAAAAAAATAAAGGTCACCATTCCCCAGTGGTAGGGAGAGATCAAGAAATATGAATATTGGAGGGATACCTCGTTGGAGATTCTGAATCTTAGGGAAGATGAGTTAATAAACACAGGCATTATAGGGGATGAATCATATGGGTTCCTCTGGACTCAATACTCCAAACTTGCATTCAAAGTCAAAACTGGAAAGAAACTAGCATGAGTGTTGGAAGAAAAAATATAGATGGTCCAGACTCCTTTGGACCAATATACTGCCCTCATCCTAGAAATTTCATCGGTTGATCCTCTCAGCGCCGGAACTTATACTCCTGTCGATTCTATAATTGGCAAATTTGATGAAGTGGTCGAGGCTTAATTATGGCTCAAGGGAAATGTTAGTGGTGCCTCCATGGTGGAAATCTCCCAAGTGTTTCTCAAATCCCATGATGTGGCCAAGATGACTGCAGAGTTAAAAGATAAGGCTAAAGATGTCAGCCTCCATTTTGAGGGATATGTGGATCGTCGAGATTGCTTGAAGGATATAGAGGAAGATGGCATCCTCCAGATTATGGAGGAGTATGAAAGATTCAAAGGCCAGTAAAATTTCCCAGATTCTAGGGGTCCTTCAGCAGAAGTTACATACAGTCTCATTCTTTATTTTTTGAGCGTAAGCTCCCGGATCCCGGACTAGTTTTTTATTTTTTATAGTGATAAGTGTTGACAACTCTTTCGAGCCAACCAATCACTATATACAACATGTTTCCAGGTCCTTGGTTTTCCCTCCTAGTGTGACTATTCACTATTGATCCATAGGTTGACTGCAGAATATGCCTCCTAGATCCCGAGGTGTCATTCTAGCATTTACTATCTGGCATACCCTGACTCACCCAGTCACCAAAGTACAGAAGAACATTAAAGAGGGCATATGGCCTAGATCACTTAGGGAAGTTCCATTACATCTGCAAGTATAAGGAGGCTCTTTCCAATGTCAATTTTCTTGGGGCTTCTTTCTTTCTTTCTTCTCTTCTCTTCTCAAATGATTGTATTGTATTAGGAAATTCTGACAACGTGGGAAGTACCGACTATAAATATTATAATATAATGTAAATAGCTAGAATAGGGATAATCCCTTAGGTAGTTAGAATTTTCTATAAATACAAAGTGTGATGCCATTCTAAGGGTTGGAAAATTGATGATTTAGTTGTCCACTAGCAATACAAGCTTTCATTCTTTTAGCAATCTTGTCTTTCAGAAGTTTAGAGTAGATTAATGCTCCCTTGGAACCACTAGTGTAACTACTAGTGATGTTAGATTTGAATTTAATGAAAGAATGAGGAACACCATTCAGATCTGAGCTCTATGCTGTTTTTTATCCTAGAGTTATTGAAATGTTTCTCATGTTGTATGCATTCTTATGTCCTTTGTTCTAGTTTTGTAATGATTCAATGAAATAATTTGCTTTCCTACTGATATATGTGTGATTGAAGGTTATATGTATATCTAGTATTATTGTTTATTTTATCTAGAACTTTTTTGATGTTAAGGGAACATATATCATGGATATAGTTAGAGATCTACACTAACCTTATCCTATCTTTTTCTATTTTCTTTGTCGGATATAAATTATGCTTTGCAGGAAACCCATTATCCCCAAAGTTTTAGAGGTCTACAAGTCAAAACCAGCTATCCCCTCAAAATAAACAATCACTTGTCCAACTAAGCTAAGCCTACACCGTCATGACCCAATAACTAGGTGCTTGGAGGCCAGGAGAGTTAGATCTCCCACACGCCTCGTCAGGAAAATTTATCCAATACTTTGGTATTCAGTGACAACTCATCTCCTATTGGCAAGACCGTCACAAAGTCCCATCAATAGATTCCAAGCTGGTTCATCTCCCATTGGACATGAAACTTCTAGAACCTCTCCGTTTATAGCCCTATCCTCCATGACGGGCTCTTCTTCCAAATATGAATCTCAACAGAGGCCTCAAGCCTAGCCAAAGAATGCCAGAGAATGCTCTGATTCATTTTAAGCTCAATAATTCTCATCTTGCATTGAATATTGAGTGAAATATCATGGGTACTAGGAAATGGGTCCATATGACCAGATTAAGGAGAAATCCAATGAACATATTTGTAGTAACTTATGTCCATGACACTAAATGGACCTTAACCACTACTTGTTGTGTGCACTTTCTTGTTGCATCAAGTTGGAAATCTAAAAGAATGCATAAACTTTTGAGATTATTTTGTTCGGTCCTACTAGGCATGCTAGGAAAAATTATTGATCCCTGATTTGCATCTCGCATCGATTGTCGAGGGGCAATTCTTGAAGTGTTGTCATTGGTGGGACAGGGAGTGCCTAACAACATGACCTTAAATATTTTAGAAGTTGTCTCTTCATGTTTGGTGTTTGGAGAGAGCAGAGGAGAATCACCCTAAATCAAACATCCTAAGCTAAGGGGAGGCAAAATTCCCAATCAAAGATTTTTTGGACAGTATAGGAATTTTTCAAATGGTATTTGTAGGGTCAAACTTCCCTGGTTAGAGATCTACATCACCATTCACTCATGACATGGTGCTCCACGCTCCCTTCATTATTAGTAGGAGAACAAGAAGACAAATTCCTAGACATAGGGCTCACACATTCATATCTTTAAGCGGGAGGCATGTGCAAGGGTCTGAATTAAGGTACGTCACTCCTAAAGAAAATGTGATTCTCCTCAACAAAGGACACAGTATAGGACACCATTCATGAAAAAACATAAATAGTTCCTATAAGAGTCAAAAGAAAATATCACATTTCTTAAAAGTCATCTTCCCGAAGAGCACACTGCAAGCAACATGAACAAACTGGAACACACCTATAAGAGTTCAACACATGATACATTATATAACAAAAAGGAAAAGGCACCAAGTACACAGTCCCCATGATTTATTAAGAAAAAACATGCCAAGGCAAGAGAGAATGCCCCAGAAAGAATATGCTATAGTATACACCCTTGGAATAGAAGCCATAGGGTCTTGTTCTCAAAGAAGTAGACCTCTACAAATAGTAAAAAATATTTCTTCGCATACTGAATCAGAGTCCAATATTTCCAACCTCTTTCAAAATACAAATTTTCAAGGTTTATAGGACAACCCTCGGTCAAGATGGTCTCAAAATGATTATAATTTGTTAAAATCGATCAACATGTTGAAGAATCTGGCATAGATCGCTCAAATCCCAGAGTTGCGAGCAACTATTTGAATTTGATTGGTTTATCATAGCGTGTCTGCCAGCTGGTTCAACCAAAAAACATTGTGGTGATTTGATCAAAATCATCATGATGCCTTCATTGATTCAGGCATTGTAAAGTGAACAACTATCTAGAAAATCTGTTAGTCATGGAATTCTTCCCATAAATAATATTCCTTGGGGTGTATCAACATGCCCTATTGAAGAAAGGGTGTCCGAGGGGGATACATTATAGCCGGTTGTAACTTGAGGGGAGTACATCCTTTGTGGAGCGGCTAGGAACTCCGAAGGGTTGACATGTTTTAGCAAGTGTCAAGGTTGTAGGAGTTACGACCACTCTAACGTGACCAAAGACTAAAGGTATTTACATGAAGTGTAGTAGCGATGTAGAGGGAATCTACAAATCCAAAGCCACCATTTCCTCAAAATTTAGAAATTAAAAAATCCAAACCTGAGCCCACCCTTGATTGCATAGATCAAATAAAAAATGTGTATGTCAAAATACCCTTATTTCAAGCAATCAAATATGTACCAATATTTATTAAGGAAATAAGGGATGATTGTTTAAAGAAGCTAGGGGGGATGAAGAAGAAGGACCCACAAATGATTCATGTAATGGGTAAACTATCAGATATCATGCTTAACCTTGGTAGTCCAATAGTAGGAGTAACTATTAATAGAACCTTAGTCAAAAATGCCCTAATTTATTTAGTAGCTACCATCACTGTAATGACCAAGTATATAATGCAATAGCTTAATCTTCCCAATTTGAGACCAACACCTATTATCTTGCAGTTAGCTGATAGTTCTACTGTCAAACTAGATGGGATTATTGAAAACCTTGTTGTAACCTTGGACACATGGGAATATAATGTTTATCTCATGATTTTATCTCCTAAGGCTAATTTAGGAGGATATCCTATCATCCTAGGGAGACCATTATTAGCAATTGTAGATTCTTACATAGGGTGTAGATTGGGAGATATGACAATGTCTCATGGAGATAACACTAAGAAGTTTGTATTATACCCTCTAGCTCAACCACATGGAGATCTTGACAACCCTATTTATCCTAATATAGGATAAGAATAGGAAGATGAGATTAACTCATTGGAAACTCTAATGATGATAGAAAAAATAGCATTCATGAAGATCCAAGGAGATGGCCAAGTCTTGTACCAGCTTATACAAAATAATTATGAATTTGAAGAGGCATCAAATACTTCTTTGGCTTATTTATCACGTCTACTGCAAAAATTGTTTCCAAGGTCTTCTCTATCAACATATCCTGCCACTTCCCAATTGTTACATACATTAATACCTCATGAAATTTAAATGTTAGTTGTAAATGAATAATCTATGATTGATCTTACCTGACAAAGAGGTATCATTAGGAAGGAATTTAAGAATTAATAATAGTCTTGCTAAGGATCAACAACATACATTAATGGATTTTTTATAGTCATGCAAGGATTTCTTTGCATGGGACTACGTAGATATGAAGGGATTAGATCTGAATCTCTACACACATAGAATATACATCAAGGAGGATAGAAGGGTTGTTATACAACCTCAAAGGAGATTAAACCTCACACTTAGAGAGATAGTGAAAGCAGAGTTGCAAAAGTTAAATTAGATGTGGGTTTCTTATATTCCATATTTGATAGTGAATGGGTTTCTCCTTCGATTATTGTTCACAAGAAAGGAGGAAAATTGAGATTATGTATGTACTATAGAGACCTCAATTCAGCAACCAAGAAATATCATTTTCCACTTCCCTTCATAGAACAAGTCTTAGACTCTCTAGTATGAAAGAAGTATTTTTCATTCCTTGAGGGTCTTGTTGGATATAATTAAATTAAAATTGCACTAGAGGATCATGATAAAACAAATTTTACATTCCCATGGGTAATACTTTATTCTTCCATTTGGTTTGTGCAATGCGCTTGTTGGTTCCCAAAACCACAGATTGGAAATCCAAGAGCGTTTGCCAATTCTCCTAGATTGCTTCAATCAGTTTTACAAGAATAATCTAATTCCCCTTCACTTTAGGCTTCGCTAAACCTAGGTGGGTAAACCCTCACCCCAAACACAAAAGGTTTTTTTCTATAGAGAATTTAAACTTTCTTGATTCCTCAGGATGACAAATGTTCCCTGAGTCTAATCAGAATAAGAATATTTGATTCTTATTTAGTGTTTGAATATTATTATGCTTGTAAAAAAATTTAAATGTATGATGGAGTGCTCTTAGATATAATATTAAATACTGATAACTTCAAATATACATGAATAAAATAAAAGAGCTTCAGTGCTCTCACAAATGTAAAAAACCTCTTTTGAAAGAATACATAGGCCAGTCCCTTATCCAACTAATTGGGAAGAGTGTAGTCAAGATTTGCCTGAATTATCATGTACACTTTAAATTAAATCTTCAGATTTCTTCCCTAGTGACATCAAGGATCAATTGACTCTGATATTAATTTTTGTCTATTTTAATTTAATTCCTTGGCAGGAAACCAATTAGACAAGGAGTTGTATAGATGAAAAAATTGTATACAATCCTTGATGTTCAAAAATTAATATTCAAAACACTTCAATTCTCTGACATCTAACAATAAAGAAGAAAAATTCTATAATTAGAAATGTAAAGGACCAATCTAGTAAAGACAATGAACTTACTTCTTCAACCTTGGATAGGAAACATATTTTATTTGTATTAATTAAAAGAGTGAATATAATTGGTTCGCACGTCAGTTCCAGTCACTAACCCAATATATTTTTCATTATAGTATTATAAATTAAATCTAATTCATAATAATTCTATCCCCCCTTACCGGTTGTGATATCCCATTTTATATAAAAATGATGGGATGCGAACAAGCTTCCAACCGGTACAACTATTCCTAAATGACTAACTACAACCAACAGATCAAAAAGATTACAATAAGAAAAAGAAAAACACAAGAAAACTAATCCAGTATATATGTTTCCTCATCAACATCCTTTTCTGGCAATTCATCTTGATTCCTTAAATAATTCATTATCCATCCTGCAACTTGAACATGCATTGGCCACTTGAAGTGTGGATTATTAGAGACAATCAACATTAATTCCCTCCACTTCTTCTCGGTAATAACTCGAGTTTCAATCTGAAATTTGGTAAATTTGACTTCCAAAGAAAAGATCTTATCAAGGATATCATTGAATATACCAATGTTAAAATCATCCTCTCCTTTCAACTGATCAATAACCTTTCGGGGAAATTCTTCAAATTCCTTCTTCCATTCTTGAACATCCTTCATTTTTCTATTCTCGTCAATTATCACTGGGATTGGCCAATGACTATCTGAGATGAAAGAGGATACCCTATGATTTAACTTATCCTCCTCTTATTGAATATAACTTAAGTTATTTTATATGGCCTCTATCATCTGCACAGTTGATTTAATTTATGGAGGGGAATTTGGGTCTCTCCTTGTAACTTCATGAACTTGAATAAGTTCAAAGTGAGAAGGTTTCCATTCCATATTACCTCTTGCAGCTTTGGTTTGTTTCTTTGAAGTAATTCTTTGTGCATACCAGGCTGTTATAACTTGCATGGACCTCATCACAATATTTCAATACACATTTTACACGGAAAGATAATATCTCCTCTAAATCCTTACACTCACAAATCTTATAGTCATCTCCTAGTTTGTCAAAACCCTTATTCATTTATTGTGAACTTTTTGGAATTTGTATGACAATATTTGAAGCTAATGGTGTTTTTCTTAACCTTGGAGTTTTATACTGCAACAATTCATTTACCATCTTTACCATCTTTAAATACAACTCAATAATCACTTTATTCATTTCTACTTCTTTGAGTTGGGACTCTTCCAACTTTTCTTGCATATGTTTAACTTGTGCTCTGTTAAACATAGCTATGTGCATTAACTCAAAGGCTAAAGCTAATGGATTGGTGCCATCAATTGTGTGAACCACAACCATACTTTCTAAACCTTTTGTTATAGAAACCAGCTTGGGATTTTTGCCACCCTTGAAACTGACCCATGTGGCTAGAGTCTCTGTTTTTGGATCAAAACCAAATCCTTGAATTTTCTCCAAGGTGTCAAATTCTGCTACAAATGTGGGATCATCTTGTTTCCTAACTTTATCCAACAAAAACAATTCTTTCAATTTCCGCCCTAGAAAAATAAAGATAATACTTTTTATCACCATATCCCCAGCTTCTTCAAAAGTGCAAGTAAAATTATCAAGATTAAGCTCATCAATCATCTTCTTGACTATAACTTCATGTTGAGATTCCTCAACCTTCATGAGTCTCAATTTCTTATTTTCTTCAAAATACTTCATTTTGTACTATATCCAAAAGTCTTTAAACTCTTATATTTTGGTGACGTCATCTTTCTGGAGAAATCTGAGAGAAATGACTTCTCTTTCATCATCCATATCCATTGGGGCATCCTCCTCCAGATTCTATTCTTTGTAACCATGTATTCATCCTAAAATGTAGGAAGTGGAGATGTTGGACCTAGCTTCTCTTCTACTTTTAATCCCTTTAAGATATGTGCCACTTCAACCGAATTACATTCATCATCTGAATCTCCATAAGAGACAAGTGGGTCCACACTTTCTTTATGTTGTATTGGAGGTGGAGAGTCTATATCTGAGTCCTTCAGAATCAATTTTCTTATTTTCTTAGGAGGAGAAGATGCCTTCACAACTTCCTTAGTATTTTTTTGTTGTGGACTCTTGCTGATCAATTCCTCAAAATTCTCAATGCACTTTTTAATCCTCAACACTTCAAACCTTTCTTCATCATAGATTCTGGGCTGCCCCATTTTTAACCTTTCTTCTTCAATATTTAAGAGAACCCCCAACTTCTTGAACCTTTGTATAATAGTTGGGGTCCCATCATAGTTTCTTATAACATCTTCATCAATATTTAACTGGTGTTTAAATTTAGCAACCATAGATTGAATATGTCCTTCAGGGTCATAATCCCTGCTTTTCTCACCCTCCAATATATAATAGTTTTTAATATATTCTTGCACTTCACCTAGAATATTGGAACCAATGGTAAACCCAATGAACTTTAGAACATGATGAATGTATGTACCTTTCCTCCTTGGAGCAATGATTTCCTTCTCTAACCACAATATCTGCCACATGAATTCCAGAAAGCCAACTCTTTTTGATACATAAGTGGGCATTTTGTGAGGCTATTGTATACACCCATATATCCTTAATAATGTGTACTTGGGTTTAAAAATCTAGTCACCAAAGTTATGAGGATAATCCTTTTTTAGGAAAATATTCCTTAGGTCTAATAAATGCTTTTATCTTTTGTAGAACTATCTCCTTTTGGTGACCTAGTAACCTAAAAATCCATAGCATAAAAATATCTTGGAGCCTATTAAAATCACAGTCTCTGTTGTTCCTGTCCCAAGCTCAGCACCACAACTATACTGGAAACCTATTTCCCTATCCATCACTTGTAGTCAATTTCAAAGACTCTTTGAACTCTTAAATATTTGGTACAAAATTGAGTGTAACAACAAAGAATAATTTTTGAACATTTTAGCGGTTTTCCACCTCATCAACTATTGATGCAGTAACTTCTCAATTTCAGTAGCAAAATCATACTAAATAATAGTTAGGGTTCTCAATACTCATTGACATGTACATGAAATCAAGATGAATTTTTGACTTGGCATCATCTCCACATAATTGAGCCCATGAAAAGTAATTATTTTGAAAGAAGCTCATGAAACCATTTGTCAAATGTGGGCCCTTACTATTTACTGAGATTATCTGATTATCAAGACTCGTTTTCATGAAATATGCAACTTCTCTAAAATTTGAACTTCTCACCATTATATCATATTCTTTAATAGCTTTATCCCTATCAATCTTGGTTAGGGCTTGTTTACTTAAGTCAAAACATTCTTCTATATATACCCTATAAATATTAACAAACAAGGACCCATCCATTCTTCTTATCATCCCAGTTTTTGGTTTGTAATGTTCAGCTAAAACATTTATCAATTCAACATCCACATAAAAATTTAGCACTGTGACTTTTGCCAAGTCCAACATCCAAGGGTTACACTTGGGTTCCTTTTCACCTCTATTTGCATAGAAGAACTAGAACAAGGACTTGTTGGAAATACAATAATGGGAAAGCAAGATACTGAGAGGGGGGGGTGAATCAGATCTTCAAATTTAAACACTTAAAACAAACTGATCCACATTCATACATATATGAATCTAATGAAATATCAAATAGCATCCACACAGTGAAATAATTAACTCGTAACACAAGAACCTGGTAACCCATAAACCCAAATAGGTAAAACTAGGGTGGAGATGCCACCCACAAAATTCTCCACTACTGCAGTAATAAAGTGTGCCTGTTAGGGCTACAAAAGTTGATTACAAGATGCAATCTACCCTGTTAAAGGTCTTCCTGGTTAAGAGCTAAAGATCATTACAATCTACCCTGTGAAAGGATTTCAACTTACAATAAAGTAAGCACTCTATTAGGATATTTAGAAAGGTCTACTAGAACCACTCTATTAAGAGATTTTCACCTGATACAATGATTACAATGTCTCAAGTATTGATCCTTCGTTATGCACTCAGATGTTGATGACGGATCTCCTCTTTCCAGTACCTTTTATGATCTCACAATCTGATATAACTTTACTCTATTGTTCACTGTGTTGTCACTCTGCTTGATCTCTACTTCTTAACAAAATAACCCTCTGTGCATTTCACTTCAAAAATATAGTCACCACACACACTTCTCTCCACACTCTTCCAAAATAGGGTTTAGAAGCAATCTTATATATCTGTTCAAGTCTGATAGCGAGATCAAGATCTAATACCCATACCTTAAAGGTATTACAATAGATCATGCATAAGATAAAACAATTAAATGCATAACCAAATCCGTAGGAAAATATTAAATGCATACATAAGTCGGCCCAAAAATCTTATATAAGTCGGCTTGAACACTTATCCTCGAAGTTTGAATCATTCCATACATGTATACAAAAATTGTTCTGCTCAGCACTTATCATCTCTGTCTCTCGGTTCTGAGTATCCTACTCGGCTCGGCATGATACTACTTGGCAACCTGAATACTGCTCGACAATGTTGCTCGACCTTGCATAGTTTTAGCTTGGCCACAGTGATAGCCAACTAAAACTGCCTAAGTGAATGACTAAGTGTCGATCACTAATCATCAACAAAACTTAGAGATTAACAATCTCCCCCTTTGATATTAGTGGCAAAAACACACTTATCATTACTTCATTTCATTCCATCAAAATGTTGCCTAAGTATTCTAAGTACTCCCCCTAGGAATATACTTGGAATTATTCATACAAAAAGTTTACATGCCTTCAAAAATGTATACAAGTGTACTTGTTCTGTACTGATGTAGCATACTGTATCCTTTCCAACTTCCTTACCATCTTCCTTACCAACTTCCCCCTTGTTTTTATCACTGATTGCTTGTGGGGTTAAGTTATACTTATCCAAAAAAAATTTATGAAGCTGTAGGGTGGATTCAAATGTAGTATCCCAACTTTCCTTAGCAATCTTCATAACTTCCAATTTTATTTCTAGCTCGGCAGCTAGACTCACTAAACTTTCTGCAATTGAGAGATTTGCATTTCTTTGTGATAACTCTTTTGCATTTGAAATTTCCTTCTATATTACCTCCAAGTGAGGCAACATGCTTGTCTGAATAGTGATCAATTTGGCCCTAATTAGACCATCTTCAGCCATAAGCTCGACTATTCTCCATTGTGCATTGATCAAATTAGAAAAATGTAAAGAACTAGAAGTAGTATCCTTACCCAAAGTATTTCCAGTTGATCTTAAATCTAACTATAGCTTCTCAACAAGCTGTAGATTATCCTTTGTGAAGAATTCAACATCACACAATTTCCTGTACAAAGAATAAAAATTTGTTGTAACTTTCTCCAAAATTTCTACAAGAGTAGAAAGTTCAACCTGTTTTGTTGCAATCTCCTCTGAGATTTTCTCTAGAACTTTGCTCTCAAATCTCCTCTCGGACCATTGTAGAAGTTTTTCATTGCTGTTAATATCATCATCAATTACCTTCTGTACAACGTTGACTAACCGATCAATAATTGGAGCTTGAGGCATTTCATCTTCTAAGTCAAAAGCCTTTGCAAATATGTCCTTGATGTCATGCAACATCTGCTTTTGCTTCTGTTCTATTTTCATCTCTTCCTGTCTCTTCTTCCTCTTGAGTAAATCCTAAAGAGTCCCTATTTGTTCAAAAGATAATTCATTGGGATCCCATTGTGGAATCACAATTACCTCCTCTAATGTGATATCTAGAATTTGAGACTTCTTCTTCAAAACTTTCTTTCTCTTTAACTCTGGTGAGCTAATGCTCGGCTGCATAATAATTTTTCCTGTCACAATATCAATGTTCATTGCCTCTTTTAATTCTGTCAGGATTTTTTGTGGATTAGGCATACCTCTAGTTTTATCACCACCTAAACCAACCATTTTCTTTAGGTTTTTCACAATCTTCTTTCTTTTCCTCTCCATGGTTTCCTCTGTTAAACTTCTTGTAATTTTTACTTCGGCTTCATCAAAATTTCCAAACCTTTCTGTTGTAGTATCAATTGCCTCAGCTAGGAGTGCAATGATGGCTACTGATGCTTCATCAATGTTAATTTCATATGGAAATGGTTCTAAACATGTTATCCTTGGTGTCACAGCCTGGATATAAGTGTTATCTGTATCAACTAGAAAACAAATTTCTTCATAGTGCTTCTCCA